>APFE030533891.1:0-57662 GCA_000404065.3 Pinus taeda | reverse complement strand
TATACATGCCGAAGCATCCAATCCCATGGACCGAAAAACCATCACGTCCAATACCATGGACCAAAAAACCATCGATCCAATACCATGGACCGAAAACCATCGCGTCCAAAAAACATGTGCGAAAATCATGCACAAAACCATAGGTGGGTCTGCCCAACCTAACATAGGGTCCAAAACCAAAATTTTCTGGGGCGCTGCCCCGGACCCCATAAAGTGGGGTTACAGGTACCCCTCAAAACCCCTGTTAACTATGTGGAAAGAATATAACACAACCCAACACTAAGTTGCCACTCACTTCTAAGTTCTGGCAAATGCACTAACATATACTAAATATATAGTTCATAACTTTGAGTCCCATTAAATATGCAGGTTGTAGTCCAAAACTGGCATCCAATTCTGACATTTCGCTCCATATATGCAATGCACAATTCTGTAATTTGTGGCATGTTCCTCAGGGCTACACCATAAATACAAGCTATCGCTCACAATTGCACAATAAATGCAGGTTGTGTTGAGAAATCTAGGGCATAAGGAGTTATAAGATTTCTCTGCTTGATAATTGCTTGTGATATACTTTTACCTTTTAGCTTATAATTTTCTCTTTGTTATATTATTATTGTGTTCTTTTCATCAAGACAATTACCAATATGCACAATAGAAGACAAGTGACACGGTATGTAGGCTTGTTAGGCAGGGCCAAAACCTCTCACCTCTTAAGAGGAAAACCCAATCAACAATTCTTCTTATAGATCTTCAATTGATGAAGACCAAGACCATGACAAAGACCATTGACTCCAGTATCCTCTGAAGAACCTTGTCACTACCCTTGATGTTTTTCCTCTTCCCTATCTCGACTTCTTTCCTGATCTCAAATTTCTTTCCTCGATTTTCTAGAGAAATCGGTCTCTATCCTTCACACTACTTCTTCTCGTCTTCCCCTAGAAAATCTTTGTCACCAAGAGAATATTGGTCTCTTAGGTTTAACCTAGATCAGAAACCCTAGTTTCCTTAATCGAGACCTATATTGCTTCTCTTCGACTTCCAATAGGTTCTCCCTTCTATCTTCTTGTGATGTCTTCATTCCTTCTTCCTTTGCACGTTGGAGAGAATATATAACCCAAGACAAACCTCAAAAGAATCCTTCCTTCACTGATCCCAATAGAATCCTTCCTTCATTATCCCTAGAAGAAACCTTCCTCCACTATACCCAAAACAAACCTTTCTTTGTTATACCCAGAAGAATCCTTCCTATCCCTTCTTCACACTTCTTTTCACTGAATCACTTGTTGAGCTTCTTGCCTCTAAGTGAGGCTGAGTGTGGCTACTTATACACATCTTCTCATGTCCCTTAGGCCAACATGATCTCAACTAGAGGAAGACCGACTTCTTCTAGCAAGTTCTTTCTTCGTTGTAGGTCGACTTGAAGAGGATAAGTGACAAGGTCTTGGAGGATTCTTTACATAGAAAAGTTTGACCTTTTATAAAGTGTAACATGACTTCATTACATGACAATGACTCTATCATTTTATGACAAGATGAAAAATAATTCCTAAAGACTCTCAATAAGAGTCTTGACTCAAAAATAAAATCTCTTGCTCATGAAACCCATAAAGCAAGCAATACAATAATTTTATTTTTCTTCTTTACTTCTCATTACATAAAATCATAATTACATGTCATTATGAAGACCAAACCTAGTTACACTTTTCAATAGGTTGTAACTCAAGTTTGTGTAACAAATGTTGGTTTTTGTTCAATGTCTTGGATTTTATATAGGTCAACATGGAAGCCACCCATTATATGCAAATTTCCCTCTTGAAAATACCAAAAGAAACTATAGAGCAAGTCTTTGCAACATAAAAGGAGGTTTCTTTCTGTTGCCACCTTACAACACACCTAAGTTAGTGAGAAAAGCCCTTAACACCACAAGGTGTGGTTGGAGGCAAATTTAAGAGATGGGGTTGTCACCTATTCCCAACTCTCTCTTCGTTAAATCTCTTTCCTAGGAAAGCTAATGGGGGTGGTCCCTAAAGTCTATACAACAAACTTAAGTTGGAAGTTAATTTTAGAAATTCCAATTTAGCAATAAAACGTGCCTAAGTGAGATGCGTGTAAGTTACTTGCTCTTAAAATCTTGATAGCAATGGTTCCATAAATGAGGAAATACCCAAAGTAAAATTGCACCAATGACTTCAAAGTAAAAAAATGGTAGATTAATGTGAGCAAGTGAATTAAAGTGATGCAAGTAAGTTTCTTGCAAAATAAATTGTTTCAAGTAGAAAACAACAATGTGATGCTCCAAGGAAATATTAACAATACTTAAAATAACTATATAGCAAAATTTGACAAAAATGAAGCATGTACTCAAGTAGTCATGAAACAATTTACCAAGCTTAATGGAAATGAATTAATAAACTAAATCAAAGCTTGCTAAGAATGTAAAGTGCTTGCATGTAAAGAAAGATTTGCTCAAAGCAAAGCGTTAACTTGTATCTCAAAGCAATGATGAAATGAAGGATGCAAAGCTCAAGTAAAAATGTAGCAAACTTAATTTAGTAAATGAAATGGAGTTTTGAGGTTGTGTTAATTCCCAAAATTTACCGTGTGAATGAGTATTAGCAAATGGAAAGTGCGTGCAAATCAATCAACCCACAGGAGTCCTCATTCTAAAAGAGGGGAAAGGATGCCTTGGGTAAACCCAAGCTCCCATAAGAAAAATAGATCTTTTATTATGATGTTACAATGGTGTTAAGGCCTCTTAGAGGGCTTCCCGAAAGATTGAAGGGAATTTGTACAAGGCTGAGAGCTAGAAATAGCTAAAATATCCCTCCAAACACTAGCAACCTTAAGGACCAAAGAGGTCTTTCTAAAATCTAAAAATTACAATCTCCACAAAAACCCACGACCTATCCTTCTTTGCAGCTCCTTCTAGTGTCCATGTCCTCCTTAAAATATATTTTGGATGCTTGAGAGGTCCTACAAAAAAACTAGTTAGAGTTCAATCGTCTTTCCTCAAGGCACTTGTGTCCAAACTCCAACTATGGGTTGCAAAACTAAGACAAGATTAGTGTGAAAAGGGCATGTAATTATGATACAAAATAATATACAAAACCATTTCAAGTGAGGGGATTGAACCCCATCACTTGCTTAGTTCAAAAAATTCTCTTGAATAGCTAAATAGATCAATGAAAGCACAAATTTAAAAGAGATTTAAATTTAGAAATACTTTGCTTGTATACAAGCTATGTCCAAGAAAATCACTACAAAATCACTTTGTAAGATGAACTATGGAATTCAAGGAACCAATGACAGCTCCTTGGAGAATGTGTTAAGAGTGGGTTGGTCCCTCCAAAGACTTCTCCTCACGCTTGATATTTGATCTAACAAAATTTTCCTTTACAAAACTTCAATCAAACATTAGTCCCATATAGATCTAGCAAATAAGCAACGATAAGAAAAATCTAGAAATTTATTGGAAAACAGCTAGAGATTTTGTTAATTTTTGGTATGTTCTATGCTTGGAGCAATTTACTTCAATTTTTAATACTAGCCCAATGACAATATTCAGATTAGCAATCACATCAGCATGATAGTAAAGTGCAGATAGAACATAAACATAAATAACAGAAGACAAGCCAAGACAAGAGGACACAAGATGTGGCACCAGCCAGGGACAAACCCCAATGTGGGGAAGCCCTTGATCAATTCCTCTTATATTTTTCAATAGTTCAACAGAGAGAGAGATAGTACAAATACATAAATATGAGATTTTATGATAGCAGTAGAAGGTACATCATTATGACAATCTTCAATTATCAAGAGTGCTGAAGCATATCCTGATGCAACATTCCTCAAATTGCTAGCTGCTCCAACAATTCTGGTTGCAGCCCCAAACTCCCTTGACTGAGATGAATGGCTGATCTGAACAATCTCCAAATAGTCCTAAGACAGCAGCCCCAAGGTAAACCTTTCTATGGTGCTATGGTTTGTGGCCTAGCACATAGCAACACTGAAGAAAATGCATTTAAAACATCATCAACGCAACAATACTTGCAATCATCTTAAATCTGTATGAATGTTGACCTATGGAGCAGACTTCAACGCATTCCTTCAATGTATCCACCTTAGCAAACAATTCTTATGGCATGCCCATACCAACTTCCTTATCATATAGTCACCCACAACAAACATGTAATGTTGTGATAAGACATCACCATGTTGTGTTATAGGGCTACCTTTGTGTGAATGAGAGTCTTTACGCAGCTGTGAATAAGGACTTCATTAATAGTAGATGAGTGCTCCTTTAGGAATGCGGTTAGGGCCTACTTCAGGTAGCGTATAAGTGCCTTCATTTACATCATATAAAGGCTTCTTCTAGATTGTGTATAAGTTCCTTTAGGACAGCGGATTAGGACCTTTCCTAACTGTGGATTAGGGCCTTTATTTAGATCTCGGTTGGGCCTCCTTCATACAACAAAGTAGCCTCCCCTTGACTGCGGCTTACTATGTACATAAGTCTTCCTCTTGTTTGTGGCTAGGGCTCTTTTAGGGCTTCCTCTAACAACAGATTAAGGTCTCTTCTAGACCTGCGACTAGGGCTCTTTTAAGGCTTCCTTAGACAACATTGAAGCTCCCTTAGATAGCATATAGAAAGCCTCTCCTTGCTGCGTAGAAGAGCCTCCTCTTGACTGCATATAAAAGCCTCCTTAACTATGGCTATGTGTCTTCTTTCTCTATGGCTATGTATAGGGTTTCTCTACTAGACTCTTCTTCCACCAAAACCCAAATGAGCGGAGAGAGAGATCACAAGAGATGAATGTGTGAGAAATGACTTGAAGACCACCTCTATTTATAGTGCAACATTGATATTGAGTTGGAGCAATTTGGTTGTTGGTCGACCTTGACAATTTGTCAAGTAACACAAATAAATTCATATCTCCATGAATACATGTCGAAATCAGATGATATTAGATCAATCCTACACCTCTCAATGAGAGGAATCCAAGAAAAATATCAGTTTCCATAAATAAGAAGACCCACATGGAGTTTGGCCCTAGTTTCCAATTTTAACACTCCCTCTCAACTAGGGAGAGCTCCATCTGCTAATCCATCTGCCAGTCCGTACTATCTCTGCCATCAACACAATTCCTTGCATTGCTCTGCTCTACTGAACTATGAAGAAGAAGAAGTGATCGAGAATATTTCATACCATTGTCTACTAACCCGAAGTCAGTCCCATATAAAGAGTGTCTCATACCACTTTTTTTGACCTGAAGTCAGTTCTGATTGATCCGATATCAATATCATCCTAGCATAGGGAGTATGGTAGTACACGATGCGTCCATCAGTAGTACTATGGTTCCTATCTCCATTTCCCTACTCATTGGCTAGATGAGAGGTACTTCCCATGAGTCCCTGACTACATGGTTAGGTTGTCTCAGCAGGAGAAGGATGAACCACTCATCTTGCCTACATGTCACCATGGGGTATCCCAGGGGAAGGCTGAACCACTCACCCTCTGATTGTGTCTCAGGAAGAGAAGGATGAACCACTCATTCTGCCTACGTAGCAAACCATTAGGGGAAGGCTAAACCACTCACCCAATGGTTTCTTATCGCTCCAAGAAGTAACCCATGCTCCTCGGAGCTCCCAAAGCTCAATATCCATATCATACAGGACCCTCAAGAGAGGGTCTCTCCACGACTCTTAGTTGTTCTTGGAAAGTCAAGAATTTGAACTTTCCCAAGGGCTTCGTCAAAATATCGGTGACCTGCACATCAATCCCAATGTGATGGACCCTTATTGCGCCTCACTGTACCATATCCTAGATAAAGTGGTACCTGATGTCTGTGTTGGGAGTGATCATGAAATATGGGATTCTCTGATAATCGGATCCCACAGTAGTTGTCACCTAGGATCACGGTGGTATCCAACACGTGTCCACATAGCTCACTGAAGAGCTTCCCTAACTAGAAAGCTTTACACGAGACCATACTCACAACTATGAATCTGGCCTCAGTGGTTCTCAAAGTAACCGACTTTTGCTTCCTGCTCATCCAGTATATCGAAGCAGAACCCAAAGAGAAACAACACTCACAAGTGCTTTTTTGATCCTCCACACTGCTTGCTTAATCAACATTAGAATAAAAATACAACTTCACAGCTCTAACAATGTATCTCAGTACATGAGTGATTGTGCCCTGAAGATATCTTAGAAGATTCTTGTCGCCAATTCAATGTGAGCAATGAGGCTCAACCATATATTAGCTCAACATGCTAACTGCAAAACATATATCCAGATGGGAGTTCACCAAGAACATCAATGCTACTATGAGTTGACGAAGCTCAGAGACATTTCTCAATTTAGGTCTGGCAACACTACCACATAACTTCTTAAAGTTAAGCTCCATTGGGGTAGTCACGAGCTTGCAGTCCACCATTCCAAATTCGGAATCCAACTCCCTTTTATTTTTTCAAATGAGAGGGTTTGTACCCTTTAGAAAGAGGTCGTCCACATAAAGTACCAGTTTGAGAGGTCTATCATCCACAACTTTAAAGCAAAGGTTTGGATTAGCTTCACTCCTAGTGAATCTCAGCTTCATCAGATAGTTTTCAATCCTCTCATACCAAGCTCGGGGCGCTTGCTTCAAACTATAGAGAGCTTTCTTCAATCTGCATACATGAGATTCCCGATCATGAATCATCAATGAGATTTCCATTGATGAATGCCACCTTGTAACTTTTGTCTTTCATTGCCAAAATGTACACCAGGTTCTTCTTGAGATCAGGTACATAAATAACTTCTTGTAAATGAATCAAGTTACCATAATCCAATTGAAGAGTAACATTCCCTACACCCTTTACGGGGTAGGTGGCATCAACTCCAAGAATAATCTCCAAGTTTGTCTCCTTCTCTATCAGATTAGAGAGCGCTTCCTTATATCCGGTAAAGTGCCTTGAAGCACAACTATCAATAAGCCAATTTCCCAAGGTGTCCGGAGGAGAGGTAGTGGAGAGGGCTGATAGAAGATAATACTCCTTTTGCTTATCAGAAACAACATTTGATTCTTCATACCCAGTGTTCCTGGCTTTCTTGGAGGGTCGACCATTTCCTTGATGTACCGCATTCCTTTTTCTTTGCCCATTGTACCTGTAATTCCTTCGATCATTGAAGTAGCCCCTGGAATGATTGTGATCATCATCATGTGATGTGTCCCTTCTATTTGGACATTCCCTTGCATAGTGGCCAAACTTATTGCAAGCAAAGCATCTACCTTTCCTTCCACCCTTAGATTCAGGCTTTCCATTGAAATGACCTTTAGACCCTGCATTATTTCTCCTTTTGGCATGAGCAGAAAAAGCAGTAGGGTTGCCTTTATTAGAAGGCATTTCTTGCTCCACCATCCTGGTTTCTTCTTGAATGCATCTCGACATTAATTCTTCAAACCTTGGAATTCGATCATTATTGAGAATAGTGGTTCTAAATATACCACTCGGGTGGGAATCCTCCAAGAGTAGTGATAGTTAGTTCCCTGTAAGGAGGACTTCTCCAATCGATAGAAGACCATTCCTGTTCTCAGTGATCCTTAAGAAGTAGGATTGAATATCCTCGTCCTTGCTCTTCTTAATACCCTTCAACTTATTTTTGAGGAACAAAACTTGATTTTCATCACTAACCTTAAACATGCTTACCAATATATCATAGATCTCCTTGGAGGCATTCAAATCGAAGATGTAGGCCACCAGACTCTTGTTAATGGAATCTTTGATAATATTCTTTGCTTTGACTTCACCCTTAGTGTACTTGTTCTTTGTAGTAGCTGATGCATTTGATGGAGGCTTCGGGATTTTACCCTTCACATAGTCCAACACTTCTTGTTCTTCCAATGTCAGATCAAGAGACATCTTCCACCCGTGATAGTCAAACTTCTCACGAAGCTTGTCTTTAGCTTGGAAGTGGTATGAGGAACCCATTGAGCCTTTTGTCCTTTCCAACTGTCTTCGGTGATTGCTCTTTCACTCTTGCTTGGGCTTTGTCTTCACCTCAATTCCATGTTAATTTTTGGTATGTTCTATGCTTAGAGAAATTTACTTCAATTTTTCATATTAGCCCAATGATAATATTCAGATTAATAATCACATCAGCATGATAGCAAAGTACAGATAGAACATAAACATAAACAATAGAAGACAAGCCAAGACAAGAGGACACAAGATGTGGCACCAGCCAGGGACAAACCCAAATGTGGGGAAACCCATGATCAATTTGTCTTATATTCTTCAATAGTTCAACAAAGAGAGATAGTACAAATACATGGATCTGATATTTTATGATAGCAGTAGAAGGTACATCATTATGAAAATCTTCAATTATCAAGAGTGTTGAAGCATATCCTGATGCAACATTCCTCAAATTGGTCACTGCTCTAGCAATTCTAGTTGCAGCCCCAAACTCCCATGACTGAGATGAATGGATGATTTGAACAATCTCCACAACAGCCCCAAGGTAACCCTTGCTATGGTGCTATGGCCCATGGCTTAGCACATAGCAACACTGAAGAAAATGTCTTCAAAAATCATCAATGCAACAATACTTGCAATCATCATAACTATGTATGAATGTTGTTCTATGGAGCAGACTTCAACGCATTCCTTCAATGTATTCACCATAGCAAACAATTCTTATGGCATGCCCATAGCAACTTCCTTATCATACACTCACCTACAACAAACATGTAATGTTGTGAAAAGACATCTCCCTATTGCGTTATTGGGCTACCTTTGCTATGAATGAGAGTCTTTATGTAGTTGTGGATAAGGACTTCATTAACAGTGGTTGAATGCTCCTTTAGGACTACGGTTAGGGGCTACTTCAAGTAGCGTATAAGGGCCTTCATTTATAGCATATAAAGGCTTCTTCTGGACTACGTATAAGTTCCTTTAGGACAATGGATTAGGACCTTTCCTAACTACGAATTAGGGCCTTTATTTAGATCTCGGTTGGGCCTCCTTCATACACCAAAGTATCCTCCCCTTGACTACGACTTACAGTGTATAGAAGCCTTCCTCTTGTCTGTGGCTAGGGCTCTTTTAGGGCTTCCTCTAACAATGGATTAAGGTCTCTTCTAAACCTGTGGCTAGGGCTCTTTTAGGGCTTCCTTGGATAGCATTGAAGCTCCCTTAGACAGCGTAAAAAAAGCCTCTCCTTGCTACATAGAAGAGCCTCCTCTTGACTGCATCATATAAGAGCTTCCTTGACTGCAGCTAGGCGTCTTCTTTCTCTACAGCTATATGTCTCCTCTAGGACAATATATAGGGTTTCTCTACTAGACCTCTCCTTCCACCAAAATCCAAACAAATGGAGAGAGAGATCACAAGAGATGAGTGTGTGAGAAATGACTTGAATGCCACCTCTATTTATAGTGCAACGTTGAGATTGAGTTGGGGTAATTTGGTTGCTGGCCGACCTTGACAATTTGTCAAGTAAAACAAATAAATTGATATCTCCATGAATACATGTTGGAATCAGATGATATTTAGATAAATCATACACCTCTCGATGAGAGGAATCCAAGAAAAATATTAGCTGCCATAAATAAAAAGACCCACATGGAGTTTGGCCCTAGTTTCCAATTTTAACAGATGTCTACACCTAAAGCATATTCCTAAATCAATTACCAATGCAAGATAAATTTACATTAACAAATATACAAGAGAATATGGAAATAACACAAATCAAAGCATGAGCAAAAGAAATTATACCAATAGTGAACCAATCATCATGCTCCAATGGAACAAAAACTCATGAATGAACCCCAAAATCTTTTAGTGCAATTGATAACACGTGTACATAAGAGCAGAGCTTCCCCAAGCATAATAGTTTGTAACAATTGGCTTTCTACAGTGAAATCCCATAGCTCTATTATATAGAAGTTTGGGAGCCAATCCCAAGGCAAATGGTGACAATCCCAAGGCTCCTTCATGAAAATTTGAATTTTCCAAGTGACAACTCGATTTCTCCCTTAGAGGCCCACACAATCCTTCATGAGGGAGCTCGAATTAGATGAGAGAACATGTGGGAGAGTGAAGTGGAGTGGTAGGAGACCACTATCCATCTCACTCAAATACACTCTAAACTAATCTCAAGGCAACTCATGAATTCTCCTTGAAGCTCGAGGTAACTTCCTCAAATCGTGGATCTTGTCACTGGAACTCTTTTTCCTGACTCTTCTCCACAAAAAAATCGATTTTCTTGATTTGTGGCTTATGTGGAGTCCACATCACTTGGTAACTGAACTTTGACCCTTAGAATTCATTTCCACTTCATTTCTACATCATTTGAGCATGTGTGGATATTTATTTATCACCATTTATTTAATTGTTGGGCTAATGTATTGCCACATTTTCCACAAAACTTAGGCAAAATGCGTTTTGAGGATCTAAAACTTATTTTTTACCCCTGAAAGTGTGTCATAGTAGAAAGTTGAGGGTGAGAGGTAATTTTGAACACACGTACCCCATACAACTTCTCTAGACATCACTTATTACATATTACATTTAGATTTTATTCAAATTTCTGCCCTGCGAGAAATTTAAATAATTTAAAAAAACGACTCCTAGACCTAACCAAATTCTATGAAATTTTTTGTGTGATGTGGTATGGTAATATACAATGACCCTAGACACTAGGACTCACCCAATGCCTCACCATCAAGCTGCACTCCGGCTTTGAGGGTATGCTTGAAGGGAAAAACTCAATTAATTATTAAATCCTCGCAAGGACCTAATAATGAACCAAGTGATAAAAACCTCCTAGAGTAAACTCACTTGATGACAAGGTCCCAAGATATCTAGGCCTGTTACATTATTCAACTCATCATACTAGCATCACTTTTACATCATCCTTGCAGGGCTTGTGGAATTTGAGTACAACAAAAAAAGATGAGAAGAAGAAGTAGAGTTGAAAAACTCTGATGGTGGATGAAGCCTTTGACATATCTTTGGGCATGGAGTCTTCAAAAAAATTTCAGATGCCACTTCAGTGGTCAACACTTTCTTCATCCTTTCATAATTCTACCATAAATGCATTCATGTGAAATAATGCTCACACAAATCTAGCACACCCAAAGATCCAACAATATAAATTCTCATACATGCCAAGGAATGATGAGAATGGTGTATTCTTCGCCAACATCCATTTTGGGTCTTTGTTGACATGGAGCTATGATAACTAAGACCTCAAATGGGTCCTGATTGTTTTTGGAGGCTAGTCTTCATATGAAGGGTCACTTCTAAGCCTCCACTTATTATGTTTCCTAGTGCTTCAATTACAATATTTGAATAACCTCTCATCCTAACAAATACCGACTTGGGCCTATGAGCCATTCCAAGACCTCCATCTATAAGAAAATATTTCAATTTTCAACACGCATGTGCTTCATATACATATGTAACCATGAGGCAAATTTTGCAAATCGTGCACATTACATTCTAATTATTATTTGAACATATCAATATATATTGACACTCCCCTGCACCTCTCATACCTTATGTACCTTTTGTTTAAGCTTATAATATTAAATATTCATGTACTGAAATTCATGCTTGAGTGTACATTCTCTCATGCTCTTTTTTCTATAGAAACACACATGCATTAGCACTTTCATGGAAACATGATACGTGAATTACAAGATACACTGTATTAAAGCACAAGATGTGAATGACAAGATACCTGAAGATGTATTAACCTTGTTGAAAGTTGAAACAACTTAGTTTATCTTATTTGATTTGTACTCTAAATTTGTGCCTGCTCCTTGATGAGGCTTCTGATCGTTATTGTTTGTGTTGGTAACAGGTAGCAGTTAGATGTATGGGTGTGATAAGCCACCTGGTTCTTGTTTGTGGAGGGGATTTTTTTATTCGACGCTTTAAAACAGATGGATCCCATTTTTTCAGGTTGTTATCCATGGGTGCAGGCTCAATAAGGGCTGAGTTCCAAACAAAGAAGTCTTTGCTGCTTCCTTTTAGAAGGCATAGCAAGTCTACCAATCAAGTAGATATGGTAGAAGGCTCCCTATTCAAAATACAAGAAGCCTTTTTTAAGATGATTGAAATCATTGCCAGGGACAGGAAGACTGCTCGTGCTCTAGAGGAAATGTTGAAACAGATAGCTGGTTTGTGTGTGGGTTTTGCTTGTGGTAGTCAAATGTTGTAGCAAGCTGCTACAAATGCATTGCTTGGTTTGTCATGCATTGATCCAGACCTTATTTGGTTACTTTTTGCTGACATAGTTTACTCAGTTGATGGTAAAGAAGTTCCAAGTCCACTAGGTCCAGAGTTTCCAAAAATTTCTCAACTTCTTCCTTAGAGACCAAAGAAATATCTTTGGGTTCAATATGCCAGCCAGGATTTTGGTTTGAAGTCTGATGTTTCTGTGGCAAGCTTGTTGCTTCCAAATATAGATTCCTGCCATCATGCTGATACCTAGTGATAAATTTCAACTTTTGATAATTAATACTAGTTCATTTTTTAAAATGCATTGATGGGCTACTTGTGTTGTATGTGTTAAGCATTTCACTGTTCTTCATGCCATTGTATTAATTCCTAGAAACGGTGAAGTTTATTGCTGCATAGGTTCTATGTGTAGTTCATCGACATTGCTTATTATTATATGTGTTCATTTATGATTGATGTTCTATGACTGCATTGGTTCCACGTCTATGGCTGCATTGGTTCCACGTCAGTATGCATCAATGGTTGTTATTTGACATTTCCATACAATGATGTGCATAGCTAACAAATATAGTTGTGACATAAGAGAAAGGATTTTGATGTCTGTGCCTTAACGACCAAGAGTAGCATGAAATACATTAGAGTGGTCTCAGAGAAAGGATTGTAGCACTGGCCTATAATGAGCAAGAAATGTAAGTGTTTAGTTGGAAATTACAATGGAATGTCAATTGTTTGACAAAGAGCCTCAATGAAGCTTGAGAAAAAAAAAATGTCACGAGCTTCCAACCTTCCATCTCAATAATGGATGCATGGTGATCTGTCATAGATCCTATGGCCTACATCGATGATGAGATGATGGCTTCAATTCATACGCTGGTTCATATTCAAGTCTGTCGGCATTTTATGGAAGTGAAACTAATCTGAACTCATAGGATTCATGGTTTAATTCTTGGAAAATTTAGCAAAACTGAATCAAATTATGAAAAAGTGATAAAAATGCCCAAATTTGCAGATGACAAATTTTCGATTGCTAGTAATGAAATGAAACTCAGTGTTGGGAGAAAAATATTTGAGGAATCATGAGTTTGGATCTATGGTTGATGTCCAAGCAAGTTCAATGTTGGGCCAATTTTGGTAGTTTTACTGAGTAGCATTCATATCTGTGCAATTGGCTGGTAGCATTAGAATAGAACCACAAAACAACCATGGAGTCATTATCACCAGCTCGATTATGGACATGGAGGAAGAAATGTCTTGTTCTAATTGAAGGATGTCATGGAGGGGTCATGTGTTGTCATGAATGACTTGGATTTCATTACTCATGCAAGATCAATGGCCAACAGTCAATCTAAACAATTCATGTGAATGTACCTTAATGGTTGGTGTCTTGCTGTGAATGGCTAGGAGTGCACTGTAAGGAATAGATTGATGATTGACAAGCTCTCGTGACAATTTGAGAAGTATGGAAGTGGAAGGCACAACATTGTTGCAAACAAATAAGATTGTGCCCACAAATCCAGATCAATGATTCACAATCATTCACAATGGTTAGGGAAAAGACTTGAGGAAACTCTTTTGGGGATTAATGTGATTGAGAATCTGCTCACAAGAGATGATATAATGACTCATTCATCTGTGATTTTTGGGAAAAAAATAAAAAGTGGAGCTCCTACCTATTGTGCATAGTTGAGATCACACCTATTAATTTAGATCAACAATCTAGACCTCATCAACAATGTCATCCCTTGTATAAAGCGTTATCATTGGGGTTAGAGAAAAAGTGGGGCTCACTATCTCTCTGACTTCAAGAAATCTGCTACATGGAAAAAATCCCATGAGCATGATAAGAGTCAAGGCCCCACACACGAAAGAAAAAATAAGTACTTGTATGTGTGTGTGTGTGTGTGAAATGGAGAAATCC
The DNA here is from genome assembly GCA_000404065.3 of Pinus taeda. Lineage (NCBI taxonomy): Eukaryota > Viridiplantae > Streptophyta > Pinopsida > Pinales > Pinaceae > Pinus > Pinus taeda. Next base: position 43,510 of record APFE030533891.1, on the reverse strand, counting down.
CTTGGCTATGTAGTATGAAAAGACAAATAAGATCATATCAATCCTTGTGAAAGTGCAACTTGTGTAGCTTAATGGTTGGTTCACATGGTAGGTTGAGGCAAGGGCATGAATGATATAGGTAGAAATCATGTCACTTGCCACACAAGCACATGACACATGGATTCCACACCAACTTTGGTTAAAAAAATTTTCGTGCCAAATTCTTATTTTAGGTATAACTGGCCCACATATAGAGCCTTGTGTTGGAAAATGTAACTATGTTCGGTCTTCGTTAATGTACTTGAGTCATCATGTAATGTACTTGTCAAAAGAATAAAGAAAATAATAATAATTATTATTATTGTGACTTATTAAAGCATGGGTTTCATGCTTGGGTCACCACGTTTTAGGTCAAAGCCCCCATTGAGGACTTTTAGGATTTATTCTAAGTCAAAAGAGTTCTTGTACTTTTAAAGAGTCCCTTCTCAGGCTTTTGAATCATGTGAAAAGGTTATGTATTGAGTCAAATATGATTTATGTATCCTCCACACCATGTTGGTCTAGAAGAAGATCAAGTCGTCCTAAGGACCCTATTCGACCTCATATGGAGCCTATAAATGCAAGTTCATCGAATTCATTTAGAACATCATTCTCACACACAAGTTCGATTTCTATTTTAGCTGGGAAAAAGGTGTGAAATTCTCTTATAACTGGGAAGAAGTGCAAAGTTCTCTTGTAGTTGGGAAAAGGTGTGAAGTCTGCTATCGAGAGCCAAAGTGAATGCGAGTTTGGAGAGGTCTAAGGAGGAAAGGAAAATAAAAATTTTGATGGTTCTCTTTCTTTGTTTTGTGCTCTGGATTGGGAAATCGAAGTCTTCCAAGTTTGTTTACTGCCAGAAGCTGCTAGTTACCGTAAGCTGCTGCCTAGTTGAAGTTGTTGGAAAGAGGTCGAAATTCTGGGAGGCTGACTTGGTGTGGAGGGAAGGTCTTCTCTTGGTCTAGGATGGAGAGTCTCAAAGAATACTATTGAAAGGAAGAATTTATTGAGGGGGATTTTTCCCTAGCACTGTGCCTACATCTGGTGTTTATTGTTTTATGCGCTGTTGTTTTGGTAATTTCTTGATGAACTAAAAGAAAGAAGATATAAAGAATCGTAACAATAAGAAACATCAGAGGTAATTATCAAGAATAAGAAAATCTTTTTGCCTTTCTGTTTTTCTAACATGGTATCAAAGCTTTAGTGAGGAAGGAAGTAAAAAGCAGTCTCAAGCACTTGATCAAGGAACCATTCAAAGAGACTGTCTTAGGGAACGAGTCTCCTATATTCAAGGAAGATGTCCAACACAATCAAGGGAGAGAAAAAACTTTAAGGGGCCTCTAACTTCAGTTCCTAGAAGAAGAGGATTGACCTAATCTTTGAAAAGAAGAAGGTACTGAACTTGGTAAGAGAAAAAGTAAAGAAGCCCAAAGAGGAGCCTAGTGATGCTGACAAAGTAAAATACAAGGAATTAGAATTGGTAGCCACGACTCTGATGGTGGAAGGAATAAATGACAACCTTGTCACATTCATAGCTAACATCGATCATGCTCAAGAAGTGTATGAAGCCTTGTCGAAACTATTTACTATTAAGAACATTGGTCAAGTAGCAAGTTTGAAGAATGAGCTAAGAACCATGAAGATGACTAAAAAGGATATTGTGGCAACCTTGTTTGTGAAGATAACTAGATTCAGGGATGATCTCTTGGCTATTGATGAAATTGTTCCAGACAAAGAACTCGTGATCACTACTTTATTAGGATTGTCACCCCCTTGGGATGCATTTGCTGTAGGTCTCAACAATTGGAAGGTAGCTCCCACCTTTGAAGAATTATGGACCTCGTGTAGTCAAGAAGAACTAAGGATCTCAATGGTTACCAATCCTGAAGGAATATCAAATGCTTACGTTGCTCAATATAAAGGAAAAAGATCAAAAGGACCAAGGAAGAAAGTTGACATGTCCAAGATAGAGTGCTATCAATGTCATAAGAAGGGTCACTACAAGAGTGACTATCCCGAAAATCCAAAGAATAAGAAGAGAGGAAGAGATCAAGCCAACTTTGCAGAAGGGGACTAGTCAAGCCCGAAGAATCCAATATTAGGGACCAACATTACTAAGTCCTTTGCTTGTGGCTTTATATATCTTGTTTTATATGTTTTAGAATTTATGGGTTTTAACATATTTTTGGAAAAGACATTTTTATTGTTTTTATAAGTTTGTAGGAATCCCTCAAGATTTGGAGGGAGCCCCCAACAACTCCCAAAGATAAGTATTTAATCTCCTTTCAGTTTTTGGTTTCATGTACTTATTCAAGTTGTAATCATATTAATACAAATCACCATTCTCCCTCTATTGTCTTGATTAGGGAAAACATATGCAAGGGATATGAAAGAAGATCTCTCAATACAATATTGGTCAAGGAACAAAGGTATGCTTTAAATACATTAATTGAAAGGATTATTCATTTGATAATCTATTACTAACATTGTTATGTCTAGCTATATTGAATCATAATGATTCTTGTTTTGGGTGATTTGTCTCTTGATAAATCTACCCACCCCACTCATATTCTTGACTGACTATGTAGAACCCTAGATAGGTTTTGGAAAACCCTAACTGAAGGGTATGATAATGTGAATGTCCAAAACCCTAAGTTGCTTAGGGATATTGAGAAATGCTATTTGAAGATATCATGTTTGGGATTTTGGTATGATCAGGAAAACCTAACTTGTTAGGGTTGAATGATAAGGTCAAAAATCCCAAACCTTTGAAGTTTTGGTAATGTTGGTTTTGCCATGTTTCTACATTGAAACCTTAGACCATTAGGGTTTGGTGGAATGTGTGAGCAAGGCCCTTATATTGTCTTAGAAATGTTTTCCTTGGTATGGGTGTATTTATCGAATCAAACCCTAGTGTAATCAATATTGTTGAGTATCTAACTCTTTTTAACCATTGTGAAGTTGGGTTTGACTAACACATATGAATGTCTTTGCATAATGATGAAATCTAGGCATATATAGATATGTCCTTTTGGTTGAAACCCTAGCTTGGTCTAGGTTAGATGTATTAATATTGTCAGACATATGATATGCTTATGTATGATATGTATGAATTCCTAAATATGTGTATTGACCTAGTTATGGTCATAAGTCTTAGGATTTAATGGAAGTCCTTTTCTGAGATTCTAGGATGACAATATTTGGAAATCTAAGGTTTTTGTAGCTAAACCCTAGTAGTAGTTAAAATTTGTCTAGTATGCGTGATATAATAATCTGAGATCTATTTATATAATGATTGTTGAGATTGTAAAAATGGAATTCTAGGGTTTTTGAGTTGAACCTTAGTCGTAGTAAAAATATCTGATGTATGATGACAATATGATAATTTGAGATTTGTGTAAAATTGTTGAAATTTGAGTTTTTAGTTGGGATTGATGTTTGATTGGAAATCTAGGGTTTTCAAATAACCCTAGTGGAAGTTGGTCATGTTAGTGACTAGGATGTGATTGGTTTTGATTGATTCCTTTGTATGAAATCTAGGATTTATATGAAACCCTAGTGAGAAGTCTAACACATGAATTTTGAAAGGATGTTGGATCCTTTCTATTTGTCTGAAAAGTTTCTATGGTTTGGTATATGTTGTAGTAAGGTATGTCATACCTTTGGAAGTAACATTGAAACCCTAGATGGAATGAAAATTGTGATGAAGTAGTCTATGGTTTATGACTAATGTCCCTAGAAAGATGTTGAAGAGTATACGTCTCTTGTTTGTAATTGAGTTTGGGTATTTGATATGTATAAAGATGAAATGCTTCTATGATTCTGATATAGCTAGCATCTTGCTTCTATAGATTTGGTTGTACTTTCTATCTAAGTTGTGCAGGTACATAATCTTCAATTTGGTGAAGATGCTCGTTGATGTAATAACCATGATGAGGATGATAATAACCCTGATGAAATGGTTGGAAGCCATGAAAGATTCTTTGATGATGAAAATAAGAAGTTGATCTCCTTGGGGAAGCATGAATAGAAGAGATCTCCTAAGATTAAGGGGGAGTCTGGATGAAGAGATGCTTTCAGGTTGAGAGGAAGGGCATAGCTCGACTTTAATTAAATAATGGATTTCAGAGGATATGTTGCTACATGAGGAGTAGGGAAGGAAAAGTGTATAATTGAGGAACCTTCTGTCAAAGATTCAGTTGATAGTCCTACTGAATTGAGAAGAAACATCTAGAACGAACGTGAAGGTTTGTATTTGATTATGTACATATGAAAGTATATTATTGATTGGGGTTGTACATGTGAATCTATTGAAGGTTTTGATAGCATTTCGGTTACCAATTAGTTTGATTGGGAGAGATTGGTCATCCTTGATATACTGGATCAAGGGGTGTTGAGGCTTTGTGAGTGAAGCATTATCTGGGGAGACATCTGGTCAACACTTTGTGATGATGTCTGGGTCCCGAAGTTGGAAAAGTGGTGTTGGTTATTGAGCTCTGTTTTGGTTACACACTTGGATTTTTGGGTTGGTGGTTAGCAAGTAAGCTTGATGGTACCTAGAGAGGCTAAAAGCTTGAGTCCATCTTAGTCCATGGCATTGCAATGCCTAAATTGTTGAGAGACCACTTGGATAGATTGCCTTGGTTAGGAATCTAGTCCATGGCATTTTAATGCCTAAAGTTCTTCATGGTTCATATGGTTTGAGATCTTCCATTGTATTTGTACATTATGAATACCTCCCTAGTTAAGAGGGAGTGCTGGAAAATGTAACTATGTTCGATCTTCATTAATGTAATTAAGTCATCATGTAATGTACTTGTCAAAAGAATAAGGAAAATAATAATTATTATTATTACTGTGACTTATTAAAGCATGGTTTTCATGCTTAGGTCACCATGTTTTAGGTCAAAGTCCCCATTGAGGACTTCTAGGATTTATTATGAGTTAATAGAGTTATTGTACTTTTAAAGAGACCCTTCTTAGGCTTTTGAATCATGTAAAAAGGTAAGTATTGAGTCAAATATGATTTATGTATCCTCCACACCATGTCGGCCTAAAAGAAGATCAAGTCAACCTAAGGACCCTATTCAACCTCACATGGAGCCTATAAAAGCAAGCTCATTGAATTTATTTGGAACATCATTCTCACACACAAGTTCGATTTCTATTGTAGCTGGGAAAAAATCACAAAATTCTCTTGTAGCTGGGAAGAAGTGTGAAGTTCTCTTGTAGCTAGGAAAAGATGCGAAATCTTTTGCCAGGAAGTCGAAGTGAATGTGAGTTTGGAGAGGTCTAAGGAGGAAAGGAAATCAAAATTTTGGTGGTTCTCTTTCTCTATTTCATGCTCTAGATTGGGAGATCGAAGTCTTCCAAGTTTGTCTGTTGCCGGATGCTGCTAGTTACCATAAGCTGCTGGCTAGTTAAAGTTGTTGGAAAGATGTAAAAATTCTATGAGGCTGACATGGTGTGGGGGGAAGGTCTTGTCTTGTTCTAGGGTGAATAGTCTCAAAGAATACTATTGAAAGGAACAATTTCTTGATTGGGTTTTCCCCTCAAGGGGGGTTTTGCCCTGACACTGTGCCTACATCTGGTGTCTATTGTTTTATGTGTTGTTGCTTTGGTAATTGCTCGATGAACTAAAATAAAGAAGATATAAAGAATCGTAATAATAAGAAATATCACAAGTAATTATCAAGAATAAGAAAATCTTTTTGCCTTTCTGATTTTCTAACACCTTGGTTAGTTCAAAGAGCTACTAAAACAAAAGGGGAAATTAGTGAGAAGGTGAAGGGCTATCCATCAAAGATTAATGGATTGCTTATACATACAAATATGGACTTAATTACTTCTAGGTTCTTATGATGTTCTCATTAGAATGGATTGGTTGAAGCTACACTATGCCATTTTAGAGTGTCATAATTGTTGGAAATATTGAGGTGGGTGGGGGGGTGAATCAATATTTCATTCTTTTCATAATTGGTTGTTTAGATTCAATAAAAACTTCATAGCATTAATCAAACACAAAATATCAGCATCACATCTATGAAAAAACAAAGAGTCTAACAAGTGCTTTACATTATGTATGGTTTACGTACACATTTACCAACTATGCTCGAAGAAAGTATATAACTCCCCAAGTCTGAAGGTGTTCACAGATCCAATATACAGTAGTCTTCATCCTCCCCTAAAATCAACCAACGAACTCATGTTGTTGCGATTGCTAACATTGCCCACTTCAACTGCCACTATTGTTGTTGCAATACTTCTATCCACTGCTTCTATCGACTGCTACCTTTGTTGCTACCGCTTTGCTGCCACTGTTTATGTTGTCCTTTGTCCACAATTGTCCTTTGCCACTGTTTATTGTTGTTCTTTGTCCACAATTGCCCTCTGCCACTCGTATCCTCTGTCCACTACTCTTTTTCACCACAGTCCTGCAACTTACAACTTCTCATATGTTGTTATGCATCCATTTCACCGATATGTCAATGGTTGTGTTTATTCAAGTGTATCATCATCACATAGATTACTATCACTCATCAAGGTCATTGTTGCATCAACGTTCCTCAAGGTTGTTTTTATCATGGTCAAGTTAGGGCAATTTACTCATCTACTAGTTCTGTAGGCTATTGTTGTCATCAAACACATTTGAAGGTCGCTGTTAGAGTGTCATAAGATTACTTCCTCACGATCTCACTGTCATAAGATTTGTCAACACAGTCACTGGTTCTCTGACAACATGGTCACTGTTAATATGAAATGGATGTCCCTATTGACACAAGCACAAAGATATTTTCCCCAAAACTCACTGTCACAATAGGTCTCTGTCATGAAGGTTGCTTCCATATAGGGTTATTGCAATACATCAATGTTCCATGTTATGCCATATTATGTCATTGTCATAAGTAGGTTGTGGTCACCATTTCACATCACATATACATCTGCTCAACAACTCTGGATTAGGTTCAATGACAACTACAATACATCTTCCAATACTCTCAAATATGCTATTGCGGTTTCTGTTCAGGTATTCAAATGGAAAGTCTTATGTATAAAGGGACAATGCTTCATCATACAGGTCACCAAGTTTTTCAGAACTTGTCTTTAGGTAGGATTACTACATTGCTTGACTCAATTTATAAATTTTTGTGCATGCATTAACCAGACCACAATGCAGCCTTTGATTTTCTCCAAGGAAAGGATCGAATTTCTTTTACATAGTCAACCAAGCTTGACCTTTACAAAGGTAATGTCCTCAAAACAAATTAGATGATGGATCAACGTTTAATTCACCTTCAACATCATTTCTTCAGGATAATGTTCCTTTCCTTTTGCTGCTACAAGATTTTTTCAGAGGTGCCTAGTGTCCTTTGGAAACCATCGAAAATCTCTAGAATTGACCTTAAGCTTTAGATCTACGGCTCTGTAATGGAGGGTTGCCTCAGAGCCAAAAGTCCATAGTGAAAGTGCCTTCAATTGCATTCGTCCTTAAGAAATGCACAACCAATCATCAAGATGTTCTATTGGACCAAACATCAACATGATCATTATTTTTTGAACTATATGACTACTAGGTTCCCTTGCAATTGCTAATTGGGATTTCGTTGTCCCCACGTAATTGCTTCAGGAAAGCTTGCAACATTTTCTTCACCCAAATTTCCCTTTGTTTCCCTAACATCCACCTTACTATTTGCTCGCTTCTTGAGATGGATAGTTATTCTGCTACTTGAATCCATATAGACTTTTGGGCATGCCACTGCTCTTGGAAGACCCTGATTGATGGTCTATTATCATAATCAAGTTGTTGTCTTCAATGTCGTTAAACAGGCTCATAGACCTCAGTAAATCCCTTTGGCCTACAGTATGCAGTGTACAACTGTCACAAAACTTTGGTGGCAAAGTGATACCTTCAAGATGATCTTCGCTCCATAGAAAAACCATAGCAAAATCCACCTTCTTGCTTGCCAAACTAGACTAGAGATACCCCAAGTGATTATGGTGTGATAAAACAAAGGAGAGAGGAGATTGGTATCGGATTCAAGACTTAACAGATCTCCTTGATCTCCTACATAGAGCTAAGTAGATCCAAGAGAAAATCACCGAAGACTTATCAAGAGTATTGATCTGTCTTCATGTCTTTAATTTTCATAAGGCCACATATGTAGAAGGGACCAAGCCTTAGAATTTAGACCAAAGAGAAGATCAATCTGTCCATAAGATTGCTCAGAAGCGTTGCACGTACAAAAACACATTCCAACGAAACCCATTTTTCCAGTAAAAATTCAAAGACCCTCCTCATTTGACGTAATGATTCTCTATAGAAGCTATAAACATATTTCAAAAGAGATAGGGCTAAATTATTTTTTGTAGGGAAATCATTCATTATTTATAGAGGTCGAATAGACCTATTGGTGGGGTAGGATGACATCAAGGAGGGAAAATATTTGAATTGAAATTCAAAATTTCCCTCTTAAACAAATAATTTTAAAGATTAAGTTAGGGTCCATCATTAAATTTATTTTGATCCCCAAAAAGAAAATTAATTTTATCTCCTCCCTCTCCAATAAATGGATGCCATATTATCAACCAATAATGCGATGCCACATTATTAAAAATACCACACCATCCGATTGTTGCCACATCATCATCCTTAGAGCCAAAGAGAATCCGTCACAACATCAACCCTTGGTGTTTTGGACCACTGGTCAGGGTTACTAACTTTGACTTGGCATATCTTAGAAACTGTGAGGACTTGCGAAGAGCTCCACATAAAAAAACCAACATGATGAGTAGAATTGATTGACAAGGGTTTCCAAGCAAACTCACTCATCTGTTGCTTCAAAAACTCCAACAAATGTTGAGGAATGATCATTGTCCAGAGAATCCAAACCCTAGAGTTAGGGTTTCATCACTACATCATTTCATCCATGACAGTTAGCATATCGAGGACAATAATGACGACCTCTACAATCATTCTACATCCAGCACCTGCACCCGCTTTGACATCAATGACAACATACTCAACAACAAGAAATTTAATTCTCTTGTTGAAGAAGGAAATGAATGGGTAGTGAAAGGTTTTCAACTTTGATCTCTATAAGGTAGATTTTGATCCTATAGTTAAATAAAAGCATTAGAAAAGGGTATCAATTGTATGAAATGGAGATTGTGGAGACAACAAAACCCAAAGGCCCAAATCGTATGGATTTTTAAGTGTCAAAAGAGTTTGAAGGTTTGTTTCTAGATATAGTACTTGAATTAACACCAAAGAGGGACATTAATTTATTTATTGATATAATGCCTAGAGATGCTCTATTATCTCAAACTCCATATATAATGGAGGGCAAGGAAACATAAGCACACTCAACTGCCAAGGAGAGGAACTAAGTCACTCTTTAGAAGGCCACAAAGGGTGGTAGGCAAGGGTGGTCAACTTTGTCAATGTCCAATACAATCAATCGATCATTTGAAGGATCCACAGTGCAACTAACAACAAAAGACAAACAAAACCTGACAAATGATACCAAACTCATGCACCTCCATTCACTCTCAGGCCTGTTACCCACCATATTGTGGGTCATATCCCTATGAGAAAATTTTCTCCAAGATGGTCCTCAACCGACAACCAACATCCCCTTGCAACCACCAACTAGCTCGTTGTGCCACTTCTCTGCCACCTAAGCCATCCATGTGGTAGGTAAGGGTGGTCAGCTTTGTCAATGTCCAAGAAAATTAATCGATCATCCAAAGGATCCATAGTGCAACTCACAACAAAAGCCAAACAAAACCAAAAAAATCCAAGATATTGATCTTCCATGACTCCATCTCTCTGAAAGGATTAGGCACTAGTCCTTCGTAGGTGATCACCTTAAAGCATATTTTTTGCAACTTATCTCTTTCTTTCTAGGCCTAGCCTACATAGGTCACCTAAGGCATCACTTATCTCACAATCTAGCATTCCGAATACTTTGATTTTTGGTCCACAATTGCGTTGGAGTTTGATTTAGAGGCCCTCCAAATTTGAACCAAATCCAATGGTGGGATCTCGAGATATTGCAAGCCCTAGCTCGATGATTGTTTCTTGCCGTGGGTTTCCCTCGGCTAGTGACCTCATTGGGATTATTGCATCAACTTCAAAGAAAATTTCTCCTTTAATCCCTTTCTGCCCCCCTCAATTAGGTTAAGCACACCCTTGGTTGATAAATTCCACCCCCTTGACCTAATTCTGGGTCCACTTGGTCCTGTGTGGTCCCACAACCTTTTGAAGATTATTGCACAAAGGTCACTTTATATCCAAGTTCCACAAGGATCTTAGGGTCTAGGAATATCCTTGATAAGTCATATGCTCAAACCCTAGCCCTTGGGATTCTCCCAAGCCCTTCCTAGAGAGCCTTTCATTGTGCTTTCCAAGCAAGATAGCCATATATTTGAGCCTCTCTTGTGAATAGGCTTCTAGGATAGAATTTCACCCTATCATTGATCCATTCATCTTCACGATCCTCATTATACCCAGTCTCCTCCCATCGATGAAATTTCATAAAGTATAGGGAGCCTTAGCTCAGGTGATAGTGGGCTATCGCTCCATTGTTTCCCTTGGCCTAGTAGTTACCCTATATGACCCCCCTCCTAGGACCCCTACTAGTTTGAGTGGTAACATGGCCTAACAAAGAATTGCCAGAATCTTTGCCCTTAGCGGTATGCTAGAGTTGAAAGAGTTGCAAATGCAATTGGCAAAATTGCTAGGAAAGGGGGTATATACACCCAAATATTTCTTTTTGGGTAGCATTGGTGTTATTTTTAAAGAGGAAGGATGGAACTCTAAGGTTATGCATTACCTACACATAGTTGAAAAGAACCACTATAAGAAATAAAGATCCTTTATTCAAAATTGATGATTTATTTGAACGAGGGAAGCAAAGATATTTTTAAAGATAAACTTGAGGCTAGGCTACCATCAAGTGAGGATAAAGGATTAGTACATTTGTAAAACAAACATTTCCAATCATATATGGACATGTTAGTACTAATTTCTATGCTAATTATGAATACGAAAATCAGTGATATAAATTAGTGAAGAAATAGGAAAATCTTGTTGAAACCTTTAGTATTATATCTGTTTCACAATCTAAATGAGCAGAAAATAAACCATACAAAGTTGAAATAGCTCACCGAATATGAGATTTAACATGGAAACACATATGTGAGAAAACCACAAAACAATTTCTTCTTTGCAAATGGATGTAGGAACCAACCTACAGATACATGGTTTGCAACCACCCACTTGTTGAAAACACCAATCCCCTTTCAAATTTGCATACTCAAACTTATTGGAGACACCAATCCCTAAAGTTTTGTAAGAATCCACCTGCAAGGAACTACAATCCCATTTTAGATCTTTTCTTTGTATATTTTTTATTGTTGACTCAATCCGCTCTCTAGTTTGAACTTTTTACAACAATCTACTCTGCAACTATTCAACCTCTCACTGCACTTTGACTTCTGCTCACTGTAATCTTATTTGTGCTTTGTTTTTCACTTTATCTTCTACTCGCTACAATTTAACCTGCTCTCTATTATGGATTTTCTTTGTCCCTCAACATTAACACCACTTGTCATAGTCATTCTCACTTTTTTCATTCAACAAACAACCTTGTTGTCCCTGCATACACACATCTACGACATTCATCCTCACACACATATTGTTCCTCAATATTTACATTTTTTGTCACACAACATACATGTTTTTTGTTTCTCACACTCTCTTGCTAGCACATTCACCCCTACAACCCCACTGTTTGTTTTACGTGACCATATATTTATATTTTCTTTATGCTCAAATTGAAATAGATTCATGGTATTGTCCCATTTTTGGCCAAGGTATGAATGTTATCCTTTATGCCACTTTTATACTTATTCTTATGCATTTCGAAGTGAAGGTGTTACCTTTTATGCTAACACTATTGAAAAGGTGCAAAAAAAGTGGTTGCAGATCCCTGTAAGCACTACAACTCCACACATAGGTGTTGTAACTCATCTATTTGAGCTTGACATAGTTGTTGCAACTCTGACCCCAGTCATTATTGTTGCAACTATTACATTACTATTCATGACGATGATTATGTTGCAACACACCCTGGACATATTGGGGTTATGGCAAGTCTCATACTTCCATTTCATTATTGTAATTCCCAAATTTGTTGTTGCTGCAACTTTGAACCATTCTTGCTAGCACAACAATTAGCACTCTAGTTTTCTAATTAGGAAGCACTCCTCACACAAGAAGATGACAAAGGAAATAGGATAACCAAATAAAGAAGCCAACTCACCATTCTTGGGAGGAGGATGTTACACCCATCCATGTTGGATGCAAAATTGATCCAAATCCATGATGCATTAAAGCATCTTGTCTGTGCTAAGACAATTCTGCAAAATCTAACTTGGTCCTTCACAAGACTTGACTCTGGCAGTCACAACACCCACATAAATGACTCATTGAACACTCTGTAACCCAATTCAATTTGATGGCTCAAAATTCATGTGGGGTGTTATTTGCAAGTAGTCCATCCTTAAATATTATGCATAATGTCTTGAACAACCCATCATAGTATAATAATGTCAATATACGTTGAGCTCATGCCCCAATCACTTCCATGTTGATACTTAGCCTTAACCTTGCAACACAAGGCGTCGTGCCTACTCCCAATACATACGATGTTTAATCCTTGATTGTTGGCTCAATGGTAGAATGTCTACTTTTTCTTAATAAAATTTCTACCACGGTGGGAAGCCTAGAAATTCACATTTGTTTCAAAATTTGCAACATTTTCTTTATTCTCAACTTATCATCTCACCAATCGTGCACTCCCTAGTGTTATAGAGTTTGAAGCATTGAGCACACCTACACACTCTGATTTGTTGAAAACTCATAAAGCGACAATAGAAATACTTTGTTGATCCATCAAATGACAAGCCAAATATATACCTTGTTGATACATCAATGACAACACATATTCAACAATCTCCCTCTTTAGCATTGATGACAACACTACCATACATAATCTAGTCATAGATGTAATCTAACTAAGAACTACCCATATATGTTGGCTAGCTTTTATTCTCCCCCTTTGACATCAATAAAAAATGGCTACGTGGCTACTACTCGCCCTATGCTGATATCATTTCCTTTACCTCTCCCAATGACAACAAATGCTCTTTTTGTACAACCCCACTTGTGATTCTATTGTAGCTGAACAACACTTTTCTCCTGGAGGGAACCTTGTCAAAAATACATAGTGTGGTGGAATGTTGTTATCTACTGATTCTTTTACTGGAAATGTGAAGGAGAGGCCACTCCCAACCTCTCTCTAAGATAATTAAAACTCTCTCTAGGGAGACGTTTTGTAAATATATCTGCAACCTACTATTTTGAAGAAATGTACTCTAATTTGAGATCTAATTAGTAACATGTTCTGTGAGAAAATGATACTTGATGGGGATGTGCTTTGTCTTAGAGTGCATAACAGGGTTTTTAGAAATATCAATAGCACTAGTGTTATCACACATAATAGGCACAAGGTGATTATAATTGGCCTAAAGATCCTTGATACTTTGCTTCATATATAGAATATGGTGCAACATGATAATGTTGCAATATACTTTTCTTCAACTATAGATAGAGAGATTGTGGTTTATTTCTTGTTGATATAGGAGACAAGAAAACTACCCAAAATGAGTGCTCCTACGCTAATGCTTTTCTTGCCATCAACACTAGCACCCCAATCTACATATGTATAAATATTTAAGAGTGAAATATGTGCTTCTTGGATATGATAAGCCTAAATCTATGGTCCCTTGCAAGTCCCTGAATATCCTCTTCATTGCATGTGCATGAGTTTCCTTTGGATTTGACTACAATATGCTAACTAATCCCATTGCTTGGACAATATTTGGCATTGAGGCTATTAGGTAAAGTAAACTTCCAATCATAGACTTGCACATGGTCTGATCTATACCTTTAGATATTCATCATCCTTGTTGAGTTTACATCATGTTACCATTGGTATACTTATAGGTGCATAGTTCTCCATGCCAAATTTCTTCAATATTTCTTTAAGATGTTTAGTTTGAGAAAAAATAAATTCTTTTATTTTGAACTACCCAACCTTAAGGGGGTATTCATTGTTATATCATTTACATCACACTCTCATCCCCTGGAGCCTCAAGCAGTTTTAAAAGAAAAACCAATAAAAGGCAAAAGCAATATGAAGAAGGGTAAAAAAAACAAAGTTTAGGGTAACTCATGTACCACGATTGGTCCCTGCTATATTCTACACCTAAGTGTGGGCTTTGTTAATTTTCAGATTATTCTATGTTGTATCAATCACTTTAGCCCAATTCCACACTTCAATTAGCAATGTTTTGAATTAGAATTAGCCTTTCCATTCATCCACAATAATTGAAGATAGAACAATAAATGCAATGACAAAGGAGACAATCAACACATCAACAAGAGACACCATATTTGGTCAAAGACCAAGGAAAAACCCCACTAGGGAGGAAAACCCTTTGAAATTATTCTTCTATTAGATTGTCATAAAATGTTTAGCAGAGAGTACAATGAGACCAATAAAATATCATCAACAATATCACCCAATAAAATTCAAAAACAATTTTTAGTGTCGGATTATATCAAGGACAACTTCTCAAGTCTTTGGTCTGTTGTACATAACTTCGGTCAATGGTCAACTTCAGTCAAACTCCTAGTCGCATTCATGAGGGGATGTGAGAGCTACGATCCCAACGACTCACCTGATACCTATGTGCCAACGACTATAGTCAAAAAAGCTCTGTGAAAAGCCTGTGATTGTAGCCCAAAAATCCTAGATCAGTTGCAAGCCTCACACCCTGTAATCCTAGACCTTTGCAAACTTCTTTTGTTGACGTTTCCTTAGACCTGTGCGAATCAATCAATGAGAAGAGAAGAAAATGCTTGGTTGGTGATGTCCAAATGAGCTCTAGGTCACTTGTATTTATAAGCTTCCATGGGTGTCCAACAATGTCCATTTGATGTGGAGGCCAACTTGCGAAATGTGCATGTGAGGATACATAAATTCAAAGTCCAACTTCTGCTTTTCTGAACGAGGTGATATTTAGGTCGATTTTGGTCCTCTCGAAAAGAGGAATTCAATGGGATCATCATCTCCATCATATGAGTTGACGAAAGTGGAATTTGATCATAGCTGCATATTTTAACACTCCCTCTCAACTAGGGAAGATTCCACTTGTTGGAATTTGTCCATCTATCAATATGTCATCCCGTTGTCGTATGTCCCATCCTTGATCAACTCTATCTATTGAAACATTCTCGAATCTAAAGAAGAATCATCTGGGAGGAAAAGCTACCACCCTCTATCCATCAGGCTATTACCCAAAATTTATGCTAGCGAGCTACTACCCAGAAATATCTTTCAGCAGACTACTTCCCAAAAATTCTCATGGGGACCTACTACTACGACCACATATCGAGAAATAGGTGATGTAGGAGAGATACTTCCCAACCGATCCTATTACCTATCGATATTCCCAACAATGACCCTTAAGATTCATGTGGTAGAACACCTGCATCATAATCCTAGCTTGGACGAGATACCCATCTTACCAAGAGGTAAGTATCACACGCCTTCAAGCCTCCTCAACCCGTTGGACAGACGGGGAGGGACAATCCCAACAAGCCTAGCTTGTGGGTATGATGCCAACTGGGGTATACTCTGCAAAGACCAAGATAGAGTGAGCTACTACTCCAACCCTATGGGTAACAGATATGGGTGAAACCCTATTTTCCTGAGATCCCTCAACCCATGAGCCCTCTATCTCAATTTATCACCCTGGGAGCTCAAACAAGGGGGAAGAGTTGGCTCAGTGTCCTCTATCAATGATGCCCCTTATTAGGAAGGGGTACATCCATCAGTCCAAGCTTCTCTCTGAAGACCAAGAACTTTCCTTTCGATAAAGCCTTACTGAGAATATCTACAATCTGCTCATCTGTCGATATACGATGGAGTCGAATGGCTCCTCTTTGCAGCATGTCTTGAACGAAGTGATACCAAATCTCTATGTGCTTGGACTTTTCATGGAATACAGGATTCTTTGCAAGATGAATTCCACTCTTGTTGTCGCAATATATCACTGTAGTGTCTAGGACCTACTCGAATAGCTCTCCAATGAGCTTCCTCAACCAAACTGCTTTGCGGCTATCCATGCTAGTGGAAATATACTCTACCTCGACAGTACTCAATGCTACGGACTTCTACTTCTTGCTCATTCAAGATATCATGGCAGATCCAAGACTAAAACAACATCCAGATGTACACTTCTTATTGATAACATTTCCCACTAAGTCAACATCAGTGTATCCATGAAGTCGAACATCTCCAGTAGAATATCTAAAACTAATTGTGATTGATCCTTGCAAATATCTCAGAATGTGTTTGGAAGCAACCCAATGTGCATGGAGAGGTTCGGTCATGAATTTACTCAGCGTATTCACTACATAGCATATGTCTAGATAGGTGTTCATTATGAACATCAGAGCCCCAATTAACTTTTTGTACTCAGTTGGATTCACCAAATCATGTCTTGCAGCTTCTCCACATAACTTCTTGAAGTTCATTTCCGTTGGTGTTTGTAGGGACTTGCATTGTGTCATTCCAAATCTTTCTAATAGCTTCATAACATATTTTCCTTGTGAAAGGAAGATCTCACCAGGCCTTTGCCACACCTCAAGGCCTAGAAAGTAGTGCAAGAGTCCAAGGTCCTTCATCTCAAATTCAGAGGCTAGCTCCCTCTTACACATGATCATCGGAGGTTGACTACCTGTCAAGAATATATCATCAACATATAAAACCAAAATAAGCAGCATACCTTGGACTATCTTGAAGTAGAGTTTGGGATTGACATTGCTTCTTGTGAATCCCAGCTTCATCAAATAGTTGTCTATGCAGGCATACGATGCTCGTGGGGCTTGCTTTAAACCATACAATTCCTTCTTCAGTGTACAAACATTTGCCTTTTGATCCTCTGGAGGAATGTTGTCTTTACGTCCATCTGATGAAGGGCCCATCCTTGACTTGCAACAAGGGAAACTATTGAACGAATGGTTGTATATCGAGCCATAGGTGCAAATATATCGTCATAATATTCTCCCTATTTCTGTGAGAATCCTCGAGCCACGAACCTCGCCTTGTATTTTTCAATGCTACCATTAACTCCATGCTTGATCTAGAATAGCCACTTTGAAGTTACCACAGATTTCCCCTTCGGTCTTGGCACAACATCCTATATGTAATTCTTCATAAATGATTGATATCCTCTAGCCATAACATCTTTCCAAAATTGTTTTTTACGGCTTCTTCAAACGTGGAAGGTTCGATTGAATCATAGTACTCATGGCTGCAACATATCCTTGGTACCTGCATGGTTGTTTACTTTCTCTAAATGATCTTCTAACGAGAACATGTTTCTTAGAATCTTGTAGAGTGTCATGTAGCGAAAGTGTTCTCTTCCTAGTAGGAGGATCCATTAGGGGAATTTTGAGGTCTAAAATGGGCCTCCTAAGGATATTATAAAATAATAGTGGAAATAATAAAATAGATTAGATTACATCATCAAATTTTAGAGGGAAGAATAAAAAACTTTTTTTTCAACTTGTATTTTCAACTTATCTCCCTATGGGTTTACTCAAATTTAGAGTGACAACACTCATTGGATGCAGAATATGATTCCTTATCAAAGAAGCATACATGTTGCATACTTTTGATGGACCCTCCTACACGAAAATGAGAAATACATGATAACCATAATTGCAATCACGTTTGTCATGTATTTCTCATTTTTCGTGTAGCAAGGCCCATCAAAAGTATGCAACATGAGTAAACTTTGGATGACAAATTAAATTTTGCATCCAACGAGTACTCCAACTCAAAATTTGAGTAAAACCTTAGGGAGATAAGTTGAAAATACGAGTTGAAAATATAGTTTTAATATATTATAATATTTTATTTTTTTACTCCAAAAATGGTGAATCATCCACATAGTTAACATCATCATCTTGAATCCTATTGATTCTCGTATATTTTATTATGGTTGTAAATTTTTCTTAAGAGGCCCATTTTAGACCTCAAAATTCTCCTAATGACTTGGAGTAGGATCTAAGGGATCCATAAGCTCCATGGGATCATCAACAATATCAATCTCTGTTAAGTTATGGTATGTTCTATGATTTACTACAGAAGTCAACACTTTGACTTATCTAGATTTAGCATAGATCATTTCGTATAATGATGAGATCAGTTGAGGAAATTCTTCTTCAACTAAATCTCCAAGGTGATGGCTTCACCTATCGTAGTGTTGCACCTCGTCCATTTGCCGCACCTTACCATGTAGCACCATGTTGCTCCATCACAATGCTAGATCTAGATGACTGAGTTGCTCTCATCTTTATGTTGTTTATCATGCTACATCTTTCCATGGTCTCATCCACCATCAAGTTGCCCATGCTCATGATTACATTTACTATGATGTTGTCCATGCTCCATTCATCATTGTGCTACCCATGCACATGATTACATTTACCATGATGCTCATGATCTCATACATCATGCATCATGCTGCTCATACTACCCATATGCATCATGTTGCTCATACTGCCATATGCATATATATGTTCATTTGTAGCGGATTCTTATATATCAGTCTCCGCATATACATAGCACTATATTGCCATGACTGTGTTGTATACATGACATGCGTATACATAACAATGTTGAGTTTTCTACGTATACATAACAGCGTATGAGTTTCCATCATAGAACAATGTATCGATTGTCTGCTCAACATGTAGAGACTGCGTGGTAAGGTCTTTATTGAACAACATATAGATAATGTGGATAAGGTCCAGCATATCGATTGTTTGCTCAATGTGTATTCATTTCCTTGATTGCCCAACGTGTATTCATTGCCTGCATTTTATATCATTTCCTGTGTATATGATCCGTAATGAACAACGTGAATATAACCTTAACTGCCCAGCGTGTATTCATTGCCTCCACTACCCAACATGTATCTACCTTACCTTGCTTTGACTGTGTCACTTATTTTATATATTTGTGTTCCATAATGAATTCCATGCATAGCGTATAGGTCTCACCATGAACAGGCCTACACTATTCATTTGTTCCTTATGACTGCAACATTTTGTATATGATTCATCACTTTGACTATCTTGCGTATGAGTCTCCTTGATATGCGTATCAATGTACAACATACAAGTCTTCCTTGATCTGTGTATTAATGTCATCATAAGTCTTCCCTGATCTGCGTATTAGGACCTATGGTAGGGCACCTTTCAACTGCGGCTTTGCTTCCTTTTGTTACTGCGGCTAGGATTTATTATGGTCACCTTTATACAGCATATGACGGCCTGTGTCTAGATGTCTAACATTTCATCTTCATTAGGATAGCGTAGATACTAGGGAAATTCTTTTGGATCTTTTCCCCATCAAACCCAAAACAGGATGAAGAGAGATCACAAGAGAGTGTAGAATGATTTAAAGTCTCCTTATATTTATACTAAAAGCATGGATGTTTGAATAGACATGACGTTTGGGCTTCTTGAGCCTACAGAAGTTGCTGGTCGGCTAGATAATAAATCCATAATCAAAAGAAATTCATATCTCCATAAATACTTATCGGAATCGGATGATCTTTGGATCAATTCTACACCTCTCGATGAGAAGGATCCAATAAAAATATCAACTGCTATAAATAAGCTAACCCATATGGAGTTTGGCCCTAGTTACCAATTTTAACACTCCCTCTCAACTAGGGAGAACTCCATCCATTGATCCATAAGTCCGATTGTACTATCTCTAACATCAGTTCCCTGCACTGCTTTGCCCAGCTCTACTTGCTCTGCTCTCCTCAGCTCTATTGTCTCAGCTAGCTCTACCCTTCTCTGCTCAGTTCTGCTGGCTCTGTTCATCTTTGCTGGTTCTCCTCTACCCTACTCAAGTCTACTGCCTTAGCTGGCTTTGCTTAGTTCTACTCATCTTTGCTAGCTCTGTTTAGCTTTGTTGGCACTACTCTGCTATGCTCAACTCTGTTGCCTCAGCTGGCTCTGCTTAGCTCTGCTCATCTCTATTGGCTCTATTCAGCTTTGTTGGCTCTGCTATGCTCTGCTGAATTGTGAAGAAGAAGAATTGATCGAGAATGTCTCATACCATTCTCCATTGACTCGAAGTCAGTCTCAGAGTGCATACCACTGGTCCCAGACCAGTATCGCAGTCTCAGAGAGTGTACCACTGGTCCCAGACTAGTCTCAGCCGACTCGAAGTCAGCGTCATAGTATGTACCATTCTCACTAGTCCTAGACCAGTAATGCACAAACACGAAGTCAGTCTCAGAGTATGTACCACTAGTCCTAGACCAGTCTCAATCGAATCGAAGTCAACACCATAGTATGGTACAACTCCTACCACTGGTCCCAAAGTAGTATCGTAGTCTTAGAGAGTGCACCACTGGTCCCAGACCAGTCTCAGTCGACCCAAAGTTAGCGTCATAGTATGTACCACTCTTACTGGTCCCAGACCAGTACTGTATTGACACGAAGTCAGTCTCAAAGTATGTACCACTAGTCCCAAACCAGTCTCAACCGACTTGAAGTCAGCATGATAGTATGGTACAACTCCTACCACTAGTCCCAGACTAGTATCGTAGCCTCAGAGAGTGTACCACTAGTCCCAGACCAATCTCAGCCAACCCGAAGTCAGCGTCACAATATGTACTACTCTCACTGGTCCCAGACCAGTACTGCACTGACATGAAGTCAGTCTCAAAGTATGTACCACTGGTCCCAGACCAGTCTCAACCGACCTAAAGTCAGTGTCATAGTATGGTACAACTCCTACCGCTAGTCCCAAACCAGTATCGTAGTCTCAAAGAGTGTACCACTGGTTCCAGACCAATCTCATTGATCCCAGATCAATGAAGGTCATCCTAACATAGGGAGTACGATAGATACAACGATGCATCCATCGGTACTACAATGGTCCCTATCCTCATTTCCCTGCTCATTGATCAGATGAGAGGTACTTCCCATGAGTCCCAGACTACATGGGTAGGATGCCTTGACATGAGAACTTAATCCATCCTGTCCTTGCAGGAGAACACATCAATCCTACTACAATTGCCATGGAGAACACATCAATCCAGGCCTCACAAGAGAATTAATCATCCTGCTACACAGGAGAGAGAAACATCCTATTCCACAAGAGAGTGAATCATCTTGTCCCACAAGAGAGAAAATCATCTTATTCCAGTGCGCACCACCAAGGGAGGGTGAGTCACCCTGTGGTCGTATGTTGCTCCAGTAAAAACTGTGAACCCCCAAAGCTCCCAGAGCTCAATGTATGCAACATGCAGGACCCTTTTACAAGGGTCTCTTGACAACCCCAAGTGATTCAGGAAAATCACAGATTTGATCTTCCCCCCTGGAGCTTTAGCGACCTGTACATCATCTCAGTGCGATGGAGCCTCCTTCCTCATCGACTTACCATATACTAAATAAGATAGTATCTGATGTCTACCTGCTGGAGCAATCGTCGAATATGGGATTCCTCAATAATCGAATCCCACCTTTGGTTGATACAGAGAATCTCAGTGGTATTCATCATGTGTACAAACAACTCACTGAAGAGCTTCCCCAACCAGGCAGATTCATACGAGATCATACTTGTAGATATGTATCCGATCTCGGTGGTCTCGACTTTTGCTTCCTACTTAGAGGCATAATCCAAAGAGGAACAACACTAAGAAGTACTACAATGATCCTCTACATTGCCTGCCCAATCAACATTTGATTACATTCGAGTAATCATGCAGTTTCATATTTCCGGTAGTGTATCTCAATCCATGAGAGATTTTTCCCTTAAGACATCTCAGAAGAATCTTGGCACCAATTTAGTGAGGCTCAACCAAGTATGAGCTTCCCGTGCTAACAACAAAACATATGTCTGAACGAAAGTTCACCAAGAACTTTCCCAAATATGGTCCGACATCACTACCGTATAACTTCCTTGAGGTAATCACAGGCTTGCAATTTATCATTTCACATCTGGAATCCAACTCCCTCTTACTTCTGCAAGTGAGAGGGTCTACATAGGTCATCCTCATAAGGTGCTGGTATGAGAGGTCTATCACCCACAACCTTCAGATGGTTTGGATCCATTTCACTCCTAGTGAATCTCAGCTTTATTAGACAGCTTATCGATCCTCTCATACTATGACCGGGGTGTTTAGCTTCAAGTCATAGAGGGCTTACTTGTCAAAGTTTCTTCCACTTGCATATGTGAGATTCCTGATCATGAATCTCAAACTCCTCGGGTTGTTCCAAAATTGTGGACCTGTGGCATGAGGGGAATGGTCCCCTTATACAATTTTCCTTTGGTACATTTCAGACATGTGCCTTCATGCTCCTTTTGAATTCAGGCATCCCCGTCACTATCAGACTCATAGACCTTCAGTGCTATGTCTCAATGGACATGGTCCCCAGTGGACTTCCTGTAACTTAATACAGCCCTGAACTCAAAAACATCTTTGAAAATTCTATTTTCAAACATGTACCTTTCCATCGACGAATGCCACCTTAAAAATTTCAACTTCCATTCCAGGGATTTCTTTCTTACTTGAAGAGTCGGCCATGTCGTTGATGACATACATCTTTGTCATTCGAACACCCCTTCGCATAAGGGCCAAACTTATAATCAAGACATCTGCCTTTCCTTCCACCCTTAGATCCAAACTTCCCAATGAAGTGATCTTTAGGTAGGCCATCAAAAATTCGGCTGTGCCATTCTGATAATATTCTCTGCTTCGACTTCACCCTAAGTGAATTGTGAAGAACCCATTGATCCTTTTGTCTTGTCCCAACTGTCTCCGGTGATTGCTCTTTCACTCTTACTTGGGCATTATCTTCACCTCAGCTCTGATACCATGTTAAGTTATGGTATTTTCTATGATTTACAATAGAAGTCAACACTTTGACTTATCTAGATTTAGCATAGATCATTTCGTATAACGATGAGATCAGTTGAAGACATTCTGCTTCAACTGAATCTCCAAGGTGATGCCTTCACCTATCGTAGTGCTGCACTTCGTCCATTTTCTGCACCTTACCATGTAGCGCCATGTTGCTCCATCACAATGTTGGATCTAGATGACTGAGATACTCTCATCTTTATGTTGCTCATCATGCTACATCTTTCCATGGTCTCATCCACCATCAAGTTTCCCATGCTCATGATTACATTTACTATGATGTTGTCCATGCTCCATGCATCATTGTGCTGCCCATGCACATGATTACATTTACCATGATGCTCATGATCTCATACATCTTGCATCATGCTGCTCATACTACCCATATGCATCATGCTGCTCATACTGCCATATGCGTATATATGTTCATTTGCAGCGGATGCTTATATATCAGTCTCCGCATATACATAGCACTGTATTTCCATGACTGTGTTGTATACATGACATGAGTATACATAACAACGTTGAGTTTTCTACATATACATAACAGCGTATGAGTTTCCATCATAGAACAGTGTATCGATTATTTTCTCATTGTGTAGAGACTGCGTGGTAAGGTCTTTATTGAATAGCGTATAGATAATGTGGATAAGGTCCAACGCATCGATTGTCTACTCAACGTGTATTCATTTCCTTGATTGCCCAGCGTGTATTCATTGCTTGCATGTTATGTCATTTCCTGCATATATGATCCGTAATGAACAACGTGAATATAACCTTAACTGCCCAGCGTGTATTAATTGCCTCCAGTATCCAGCATGTATCTACCTTACCTTGCTTTGATTGCGTCACTTATTGTATATATCTACATTCCACAATGAATTCCATGCACAGTGTATAGGTCTCACCATGAACAGGCCTACGCTATTCAGTTGTTCCTTATGACTGCAGCATTTTGTATATGATTCATCATGTTGACTATCTTGCATATGATTCTCTCTAATCTGCGTATTAATGTCATCATAAGTCTTCCCTGATCTACGTATTAGGACCTATGGTAGGGCACCTTTCAACTGCAGTTGTGCTTCCTTTTGTTACTGCGGCTAGGGTTTATTATGGTCACCTTTATATGGCATATGAGGACCTACGTCTAGATGTCTAGCATTTCATCTTCATTAGGATAGCATAGATACTAGGGCACTTCTTTTGGATCTTTTCTCCATCAAACCCAAAACAGGATGAAGAGAGATCACAAGAGAGTGAGTGTGTAGAATGACTTAAAGTCTCCTTATATTTATACTAAAAGTGTGGATGTTTGAATAGACATGACGTTTGGGCTTCTTGAGCCTACATAAGTTGCTGGTCGGCTAGATAATAAATCCATAATCAAAATAAATTCATATCTCCATAAATAGTTATTGGAATCGGATGATCTTTGGATCAATCCTGCACCTCTCGACGAGAGGGATCCAATAAAAATATCAGCTGCAATAAATAAGTTGACCCACATGGAGTTTGTCCCTAGTTGTCAATTTTAACAGTCTCAGACTCATGAATGAAAGGACCATCCATATCGTCATTCTTCTTAGGAGGAGGAGGCAGAGGAAGGTCCCTTGCTTTTCCAAGGGTGACATCTTCCTCGAATGTAACATCCCTGTTATTTTCAACCTTACTTTGACGAGGAATATATATTCTAAATGCTTTAGAATTTTCACAATATCCAACAAACGTACCTTTTCTTCTTGTAGCTTTCAATTTGTTGCTTGTGTCTTTTGGCACATGAAAATATATGGGACAGCCAAATATGCAGATATGACCAATGTCAGTCTTGACACCTGTAAATACTTCTTCGGGGGTCTTGTTTTCCAAAGCGTGATGAGGGACCCTGTTTTGAACATATATGGCAACATGTGAAGCTTCGAACCCAAGGAACTTAGGCAACTTTGGATCACGGAGCATTGCTTAGGTGGCTTCTACTATAGGCCTATTCTTCCTTTCAGCTAGACCATTTTGTTTGAGAGTATATGGCACAATTGTTTCCTTCTTGATACCTTTTGCAAAAGTCAATGAACTCATTTGACATGTATTCTCCACCATTATTGGACCTGAATATTTTGATCTTCTTCCTTGCTTGATTTTCAACCAATGCATTGAACTCCTTGAATGTTTCGAAGGCTTCATCCTTATGCTTCAAATAATATATCCATGTTTTCCTTGAATAGTCATCAATGAATGTGATGTAGTAGAGATAGCCACTAATAGAGTGCATGTTCATCGGACCACGTATGTCAGAATGAATGATATGGAGGGTGTCAGTGGTCTTGTTCTCGCTAGAGGGGAATGCTCCCCTTGTCATCTTTCCACTAGCACATTATGGACATACTCCATCATGTTGATCTTGGACCTTTGGAATCCCTGAGACTAATTTCTCCAATTTCAGAAGAGCATCATAATGTATATTAGCCAACCTTTGGTGCCATAATTTGTTTAGATGATTAGTGTGATGAACCAATGCTAGTAGTGGTCTCCCAGTGACCCTGTAGAGTCCTTCATATCTTGATCCCAATGTGAATGCGTTTCTCATATTTGATCCAACATGCTAAGAAAGAACTTTTCCCTTGATGAAGGCAACCCTCATCCCTTTGTCTTCCAAAGTGGATATTGATACCGAATTCTTCTTCGACGGAGGCACATATATCACATCATGTAGCAAAATAGATTCCCCATAATTCAAATGAAATTTGACTGACCCAAACCCTTTAACGGGATGAGTGGAGTTGTCTCCAAGAATGATTTTTAAATTTGACTCCCTCTCTACCAAATTCGAGAGAAATTCCTTATAACCAAAGAAGTGATGAGTGGCCCCACTATCAACCAACCAACTATCCCACGAATCCAAAGGAGATGAACTAGTAAGGGAAGAAATAAGGATATATTCAGATTGATTTGCAACATTACTTTCATACCTAGAGAATTTTTTACTTCTTTTGAGGACGACGATCTTCTTCATGGTCACTTGGAGCATCTCTTCTTCTTCTTTCATCTCTTCCATAGCAGTGATTTCTTTGGTCATCTCTTCTTCTTTGATCATTGAACTTGTTTTTGTTTCTTCTAGTATTGTAGTGTGGTCCATTATTCCTCTTAGGGCACTCTCAAGCATAGTGGCCTTTCTTATGACAATTGTAGCATTCGATGTTCACATATTCCTTTCTTCTACTCCGATTTCGAGGTGGAGGCTTTCTTGAATTTGATGGATCTCCTTTCCCTTCCTTCTTGTTTTTGTCATGAGCGATGAATGTAGTGGGCTCTCCTTCATGCTTTTGAATCCTTCCTCTTGATATCATCCTTCAATCTTGTTGAGTGAGCTTTCCAATAATTTCATCAAATGACGGGAGGACATTGTTGTTGCTTATGGCAGTAATGAAGGTTTCCCAAATAGGAGGGAGACCTCTTAGAGTGATGATCACCAATTCCCTATCATAATTATATTCTCCAACTCTTTGCAATTGATCTTTAAGACAAGATATCCTCATTATGTAGGATTGCACAGAATCTCCTTTGTTCATCTTGGTGTCTTTCAGTTGATCTTTCAAGGAGATGATTTCATTCAAATTGTTGACCTCATACATGCCAATTATCTTATCATACATGTCTTTAGAACTTCTCTAGTTTCCAACACATGCAAGTAAATTATCTTGTAAACCGTCAACTATAATTTGCTTTGATTTTAACTCACCTTTCTTATGCTTGTTTTTGACAGTAGAGGAAGAATTCTCCATAGGCTCGGGTACTTTTCCTTGAATGTAGTCCAAAACATCATTGTTATTAGTTATGATCTCCAACCTAACTTTCCATGTAGCAAAATTGGATGAGTCACCCAATTTCATATCACTCTTGAAGAAGGAATTCATCTTGACTCTAACTAGATTGACTCTTTCATCTTTCTAAAGATGATCACTTCAAAGCTTGTCTCCTTTTGGGCTTGTACACGACCTTAGCTCTCATACCATTTTAATTTTCAAATTGTTCTATGTTGTATCAATTACTTTAGCCCAATTCCACACTTCAATTAGTAATGTTTCCAATTACAATTAGTCTTTCCATTCATCAATAGTAATTGAAGATAGAACAATAAATGCAGTGACAAAGGAGAAAATCAACACATCCACAAGAGACACCAGATTTGGTCAACAACTAGGGAAAAACCCCACTAGGGGGGAAAACCCTTTGAAATTCTTCTTCTATTAGATTGTCATAAAAAGTTCAGTAGAGAGTACAATGAGCTCAATAAAATATCATAAAAAATACAACCCAATAACATTCAAAAACAAGTTTCCAGTGTCAGATTGTATCAGGGACAACTTCTCCAGTCTTCAGTCAGCCGTAGATAAATTCAGTCAATGGTCAACTTTAGTCAAACTCCTAGTTGCATGCAAGAGGGGTTGTGAGAAAGACTATAGGATCCCAGTTGCTCCCTTGATGCCTATGTGCCAACGACTATAGCCGAAAATGCTCTGTATCAAGCCTGCGACTATAGCCCAGAAACCCTAGATCAGTGGTGAACCTCTGACCTTGTAATCTTGGACCTTTGCAAACTTCTTTCGTTAACCTTTCCTTAGACCTGTGTGAACCAATCGATGAGAAGATAAGAAGATGCTTGGTTGGTGATGTCCAAATGAGCTCTAAGTCACTTGTATTTATAGGCTTCCATGGGTGTCCAACAATGTCCATTTGATGTCGAGGCCAGCCTGTCCAAATGTGCATGTGAGGGTACATAAATTCAAAACCCAACTTCTGTTTATCCAAAACTAGGTGATATTTAGGTCAATTTTGGTCCTCTTGAAAAGAGGAATTCAATGTAATTGTCATCTCCATCATATGAGCTGACCAAGGTGGAATTTGACCACAATTGCATATTTTAACAAGCTTCCCTTATCTTAGCTACCCTTGTACTACGACATGTGGCTTGGAGCCTTCCCTTGATGCCCCACACTATTCCATCATCATATCACATGACACCTACCATATGATGGATGTACCATGGACCTTTCACTCCCTTAGAGGTTGAAACCATTTAATAGGGTCATTGATCAACTTCTTTCCTAAACTTGGAGACACCTATACGCTCTAAGGCCCATTATGGAAGGACATGCCACTATGAAGTGCCCACTTGGTTCCATTATTTGTAAGCTCATTTGCTCAATTTCACTAATGAATTGTTTTACTGGAAGATGAGGAGACACATTGGATCTTATACAAGATTGTAGATGAGTCTTCATCTTGGGGTTTGGTCTCCCTATACGAGGTCCAAGCCCTCTAGAGGGTCATATTGGCATTTGTAGGTCATGCGTTGAGAACCATGGGTCTTCGCTATAATGTAGAGTAGATAACTATGCATGGGATCCTTCAACACCATTCATCACTCACTTGTATCATACTTATTTGATGATGATGATGCACCTCCACCACCTTGCCCAACTAGCTACACTTGCACCACACACTTGTTAGTTGATCCATGGCCAAAAAGAGGTTTTGTCTCACCATGGGAGACAAGGGAGGGTTGCATCATTGTTCCAGCCCCTGCAAATGGGATACACACCTGTTCGATTCAGTTGGAGACCCATGAGGATGCGTTTGTGCCCCCATAACCACTTGGGAGCACCACAAGTAATTTTCTTGGAGATCAAGGGGCCACCCCCTTCATTATTGTTATTGGATCACTCCTACTCATCTTGGCACATGAGGGACTTCATTTGGCCTTCCAACGACCCTTCTAGTTATATTTCTATCATTTTGGCTCTCTTGACAAGCTAATTAGTCTTATTATGGAGTTATTTAGTGGGCTTGTCACTAAAAGGATGTTATTTTACAAATTATTTTTAGTATAGGGACATTATTAGGCATAATTAGGCCATTTGAATCCCTTGGAGGATCATATAAATATAAGAGAGGCATTCTCTCTCATTCATCATCACTTGGATTTGGGATATATCTTTCTAAAGATTTTAGACCTGCAATTTGTGGAATGATTTAGATGATTAAATGCATTTTGATGTGTTGAATATTTTCGTTATCTCTCTTGGAGCTTCTATTTGGAAAATTTATGGATGTATATACTCTTTTTGTCACGCAAGTGATATTTTCATACGAATTTCATAATGGTTCGTGTCTAATGTATGGAATGTTATGTCATGATTTTACTTGTGCCCCGAAAAATTAATGTGAATTTATGAAACACTTGTAATCTTGGCTCATTGCATATGTTACTTATCTTGGCTAGAAGAAAGAATTTTCCTAGGGTAGGTTGTGAACCTTTTACCTTGAAACTCCATCAAATATTGCATATTGAAGTATAAAAGTCTATAGTTGTTGTGAAGCTACATCCGCAGAGAGCGCAACTACTACTTTAGGCCTCCTTGAAGAGCAAAGTTCCTAAATGTTGATCATTTTGACTCCAATCTTCCCCATAGTTAGGAATTGGTCCTAGATCCTTGGTGATCACATTAAACTTAATGAACTATCATTATTTCACCTCTTCTCTTCCTCTTTTCTTTGTCCCCTAAGGATAAGGAGATTTTCTAGGGCTTAGTACAAAATTTTAGGGAGGAGGAATTTTAAGATTCCGCTTGTACAAGTTTCTTCATTTATGTATCCTCTAGGAATCCTCCGGTTTTGAATGAATTATGATGGTGGAATTTCAATTAAATCGATGTCCTAACTATCACACCAAGAGGGAACCCTTGAAGCTACTTTGACTTGAGGATTTCTATAAGATTTTCACTTTGTAGTTCATCATTCAAAACCTTTTCTTTTAACTATAGGTGATCATTGGATGAGCCTTTACCATGGTATATATTTCAACCCATGGTCTCTTATAATATTTCTCTCAAGGGGTTTTTCGTGGAGAGTCACCTTATCTTTTCCTAAAGCTTACACTTTAATTGAATCTTTCCATTGAATAAGCCATTCTTACCTCACTTTAAATCCTAGTATAAACAAATTAATCACAAGTGAGGGATTTTGGAAGTATTGATCTTAGGCACTCATCATTTTTGAATATTCCTAAGCCCAAGGTCATCCTTCATAGTTCTTTCTTAGGGAGCCTTTCAAATTTTCTAAGTATTTGAACCATTAATTGAGCGTCTCCCTTGAATGGGCCTAGGAAATCACAATATACCTTGCCATTGATCCTATCATTCAAGTAATTTCCTCCATATCGGGACTCCTCCCATCGGTGAAAGTCCGTAAAGATTAGGGGACATCAAATGAGGTGACAGTGGTTCCTTGTCCCATTATTGTCACTTGGCCTAGTAGTAGTCCCTTGGAAACCCCTCATAGGACTATTGCTAGATTAAGCGATAACATTTTTGGTGTTGTTGCTGAGGAGGGAGGTCTGCCTCCCTTTAGAATCATTGAGGAATTGATTCATTGACGAAATTTCAAACATTCTTATCGTGACTCCATTCCTTGTCCAATCCCCTCGTTTTCTTGAAGGTGACAACATTCCTTCTTTAACTAGGGCTATTGTAAGAAGGGGAGAATGAACTACATCACCTATTACAACTAACCTTCTCCCCAAATTTGAAAAGGTTGGAAATTCAATTCTTGATATGGTGGCCATAGCCAATACCAACCAAAATCAAAACCAACCCAAAATCCCAAGAAGTAAGAGGCACTCGGCTAGTGTTTTTGGACCTTTGAAATTGGGTGACAATATTGAACCTTTTCCCAAGAAGTATAATGATTGGTCACCCAAATTCAAAGGAGATGCCACCAAAATTGCTCATGGTCACATTGATGACTTCTATTGGAAGATCTCCCCTAGATTGATTGATTACGAAAACAAAATCATGATGTTATTTTCTTTATCCTTTGAGGGACAGATCAGGGAATGGTATCTTAGTCTCCCTTCAGGTGGTATATGGGACTCTAATGAATTTGAAGATGTTTTTATGAAGAGATGGTCATTTGATGCCCAAGGGACTTTCAACATAGAAAATTTTTACCACATAAGTAGGGGAAGAGAACATAGTAAAGAGTTCATCCAAAAATTCGACAAGGTAACTAGAGACATCCTTGATAGCCTTAGGCTTCTTAATGCAAATATCCTTGAAAAAATCATTAAGGTTGTAGGTGGTCATCTAACATACACATTGAAAGATAAGAAACCTAAGACCCTTTTTTAGGGCAAAGAGATGTTATGGAAGTGGAGCAAAACCAATGAATTTCCAAAATGGATGTGGATGAGCATCCCAAATCCAAGGTTGAGACTAAGAAGAATAATCCCAAAGACCAAAATGAAGAAACCCTTGTGGTGGTACTTAAGAAGATTGATAAGCTATCTGAGGAAATGAACTCTAGGGATAGGCTTTATATGAATAAGCTCACTGCCCTTGAAAAGGCTCAAAAGGAAAGATTCATACCCAAAAACAATAATTTTCCTAGGAAAACTAACGATGAATGCAAGCCAAGCTATTCCCAAGTTCCTAACACATTGGCCCTAACTAATGTTATGGAACAAGAATCATCCTCCGAAGGTGAGCGAAGTGATGAGGAAGAGAGCGAAGATGAGGAGAGTGATGAGAAAGCTAATATTGTAGATTCCCATGCCTTCAATATTATGCTAGGTGGCACATATGATGATCCTTTGATTAGTGAAGTAGCTCTCAAGGAAGAAAAAGATGAGCCAATCCTAAATGTTGATGATAGTGGGAGATTTAAGGGGGTCCAATATTCACAAAAGAGAAAATATACCCCCACGACCTCACAGGAACTTAACAAGGAAAAATCTCCTCCTAAGCAATCTCCTTCCAAAGAACCTCCTCCTAAAGAGCCCTCAAAGAAGGATCCTCCTAAAGAACAAAAGCCAAAAGGATCCTCCCAAAAGGGAACCTAAGAAAAAAAACTAAAGGTAAGGAGGTTGATCTTGATATTGGTGTAGGCACTTCCATAGAACAAATGACTATGTTAGTTCGATTAAAAGAGCTTGTGAAACTCCCATGTCAACAATGGCAAGCCAAGAAAAATTTAGGGTTTGAAGAAGAGGACACATCCATAACATTGCAAAACATACATCTCTCTAATACTAACCTAGGGCACGAGCCATTATTACTCACCTTAACTGTTAATAACCTCCTAATGCATAATTGTATGTTTGATTCAGGGGCTTTTGCAAACATCATGCCAATAAAAGTCATGAAGAAATTGAATCTTAGCATTTCTAGTATCTACAAAAGTGTATAGGTTTCAAATCCAAGCCCGATAGAGTAGAAGGCCTTATTAAGGATCTCAAGGCATCTTTATCTATGAATCCTGACATATCACTACTAATGGATGTTGTAGATATACCTGATATATGGGGCATGTTATTGTCTAGGAAATGGGGTGCTTCCGTAGGTGGTCAACTTTAAATGGATCTATCATATGTCACCATTCCACAATCTGATGGAACCCCTTTCATCCTCTATAGAGAACCTTTATACCCGACTCATGTGGTAAAATCAGACCCAATTCCATATTACAAGATCCCTAAGGTTGAGAAACCACGCCCTATCCTTCCCTCTCAAGAAGTTTGCATCCTTAAAAGGCCAAATAAAAAGAAAAACAAGGAATGGATGCCTAAAAGGGAGTTCAAGTTTGGGGACATTGTGTTGGTTGAAAAAAATCCCATTCTTATCAAGATTCATGGGGAGGTCAGTGAGGATTATTATTACATTGCTAAACATGTGACAAACTTTGGCCACAACTGATCAAGTTAAGTCTTATCACCCCTTTCTTGGATGCTTGACATTATATCATATGCATGTTAAAGTAGGATGCATTGCATGTTAATTGTCGCATTAGAACTAACATCATATTCTTTTATCATGCTAGATTAGCTTCATTTAGATTAAATTCCATTTAGAATAAATTTTGTTTCTTGTTGGTTTTATAGCCTAATGTTAAGCACGAGTGATCATAAGATACCACAAAAACATGTTGCCCCATGTGCCTAGTCTTTTATGTGAAAGTAACAGGTGTACAGTCCCAAGAGATTGTTGGCGTTCTCATGACCTCCCTGTTCGAGTATGTTTGTGCACTCTACTAAGGGCCCATGTCCCAGTTGGAACCAAATGTTACCTACTACCTGTGAGTGACACCCATAAGTGAATTTTTTCTCCTATATGGTCCACAGTTAGCAACTAGCAACCGCTTGCAACCACCAAATAGCTTGATGTGCCACAATCTCCACCACCTAAGCCATCCATTACGATTCCTCACCCATTTGTTATGATCACATGTTTGAAGGTGGGTCTTCAAACCCCAAATGTGTGGATTTCATTATGTAGTAGGGCATTTTTTCTTACTTATCATGGACACGTCTAGACATGGATTAGTGGGGGGATTCAACGGAAACAATGGGCTTGGATTTTACTTCTTTCCCCTTGTCCAATTTGGTGGTTAACCTTGTATCTTAGTCCCGTGGGATCTCCTTTATTAGTTACTAGCTTTATGAGTGCCACTACATATGAAATCCCAATTTTGGTTGCATATTCCCACTTCTTGACACCACATTCATCACTCCCCTCCCCTCACTATCACCCCTTTTCACATGTTTCCCATTTAGGTCCACATTTTTCCATTGGGTCCACAAGGAGTTAACAAACCCTCTCCTTTTCCACACTTTGGGTCAAGCCTAGAATGATGCCCTAAAGGTTGATGCAGCTAAAAATAAAGTTAAGAGCATAATTTGACCACTCTCAACTGGAAATGCACCATAAAATGCAAAAGATGGTTGGGACATACTAATTTAACACGTGGGAAGAATCCATCATGAGCTCTACCCTTATCATCATGGCCATCACCTTGGTTCCTAGGGCCCCTCATATTGGCCCCTCTACATCATTAAGGAACCCATGATTGTCCCTGTTAAGAGATCTAGGGCATTATATAGATTAGGTCCATTAGGTATATTTCTCTTAGACTTCGACATTTTCTTGTGATTTCTCTTTTC
Source organism: Pinus taeda (assembly GCA_000404065.3). Lineage (NCBI taxonomy): Eukaryota > Viridiplantae > Streptophyta > Pinopsida > Pinales > Pinaceae > Pinus > Pinus taeda. The sequence continues at coordinate 9,411 of APFE030533891.1, read as the reverse complement.
TTCTTATTAGTTCTTCTTTCAATTCATTATGTTCCTTTCATCAAGACAAATTCCAAACAAAGAAGAACAACAAGGGACACAAGATATAGACGCTTAGCCAGGGGAAAACCCCTATCCTGTGGAAAACCCGGTCCAACTCTTCCACTAGTAAATCAAGATGAGACAATCCAAGACCTTTTAGACCTAGACAAAATCTTCCTCCAATCACCAAGTCAACTATTCCTTTGTAAATGATCTTTGTCAAAGTTTCCATGTGTCATCTGATCAAATGCAACTTCAATCCAGAATTTCAACCCCCAACTTTAGAATTTCAAACCTGCAACTAATTCAAAAACTTCATTTTCCAACTTCAATCCAGAAACTTCGCATGTGTGAGAGAGATATACCCAAGAACTCGATTTTAGTCTTCCCAACTTCTTCCTTCTCCTACAACTTCATTCTTCTTTTCTACCTCTTTCTCTTGTAGATAGAACTTATTGAGTGTGTCTTTCAAATGAGTGAAGATGCCTTTATATATAGTCTTTCTACTGGGTCGAATAGCCCTAATTCAGACTGACTTCATGAAGAAAGGGCCGACTTGATGTGGAGGTGAGAATTGACATATTTGACTGAAAAATAAATCTCTTTACATGATACAAAATCAAAAGAAGAGTCTAATAAAAATGACAATGACTCTATTGACTCAAGACAAAACCTATGAGCCTTTAATGGAGGCTTTGAGTTAAAAATCATTTACCCAAGCATGAAACCCATTCTTTCATAAGTCGGTTTCTTTATAATAAAGTTTATTTTCTTTATTTTCATTAAATATAGTTATGAATACCGACACTAGTTACAGTGTTCAACATTCTTCAAGCGTTAGAGAAATTTTGAGCTCTAAAATGGGGCTCAAAACAAAAATGTACAACCAAAATAAAATTTATAAGAACCAATATGATTCAAGATGATGAGGTCAACCATGCGAATGATTCACCATTTTTGGATTTAAAAAAAAAAAAAAGACCTAATTTTTCAACCCATATTTTCGACTTATCTCCCTATGGTTTTACTCTTTGATAGGGAGCATTATTTGGATGCAAAATTTAATTCCTCATCCAAGGAGTACCCATGTTGCATACTTTTGATGGTTCATTCGACATGAAAAATTAGAAATACATGAAAAAACGTGATTGCAATCATGTCTTTTCATGTGTTTCTCATTTTTTCTGTAGCATGAATCATCGAAAGTATGCAACATGGGTACTCCTTGGACAAGGAATTAAATTATGCATCCAATTAGTGCTTCCATTCAAAATTTGAGTTCAACCAGGAGATAAGTTGAAAATATGAGTTGAAAAAGTAGTTTATTTTATTCCCACTAAAATTTGATGATGTAATCTAATCTTATTTTATTATTTATAATATTCCTTAGGAGGCCCATTTTAGACCTCAAAAGTTATCTAATGGATTTAAGGCATCAAGGTTATCTTGATCATCATCATTCTTATAGCTTCCTTCATCATGTTCATCATTATTATCATGAACATCTTCAACATCTTGAAGATTATGTACATGAAAATATTTAATAGAAAGTACTATGAAATACAAATATATAGCATAAATTTAACTGTATCAAAGTCATGTTATTACAGTGGAAGCATCAAACCATTCAATTTTTAGACATCAAATACTTAAATCTAGTTAGGTTCATATTTAGCAAGGGTCACATCTTTGATTTTCTAAACTTCAACAATCTGCTAGGGTTTTGTCACGAACCCTAGACTCCATCATCAAGACTTAAAGCAACTCAATCAACATATCAATCCAACTATACATCTAGGGCTTCAATATTGTTTCCTATAATTCATAATAGATTCTACTAGGGTTTTGTTACAAACCCTAGATTTCATTAATCAATAATTAAGCTAGCATACTCACATATTGTTATCTAGGATTTCATTTTCATGCACTAACATCTCATATCAATATCTACTAAGATACAAACATCAATACATCGAAGTTAGATATATAACATTTTTTACCAGACTAGGGTTTCATTCCCAAGATCTTTAGTTGTTACAAGGGTTTTTTTCATCAACCCTAATTCACTAAAACCTAAAGATCTAAGATTTCATTTTATAACCTAGATATTAACAACAAACCCTAAAGGATTAGGGTTTTTACCACACCATTACCAAAACCCTAAACATCAAAGGAATAGGATTTTATCATATGTTCTAGACTTTATCAATAACCCTTAAGTAGACTAGGGTTTTAATATTAACTTCGACATACCCTTAGCATCAAGAGGTTAGGGTTTTATTGTGAACCCTAAAGGTTAGGGTTTCAAAAAATGATTAAATGTCAAGAGACATTATAATGAGGGTAGTTTCAATCTAATGATTAATCACCCTAACATGAATCTTTAAGATTCAAAATCCTAGACATGAAAGAGTTAGTAATATATAATAAATTTCAAAATGACTGCTCCTTGTAATATGAAGAAGATTTACTATAAATATTTATACATACCTTGAGTTACTCCTTTTACAAACTTGATAATTTTTCCTTAATGAATGGCTTCCTTTGAAATATGATATCATCTTCATTACCATTCTTAATATATACCTACAATATTTCTTGACAAGAATAATCAAAATATACAAGTACACTAGCATGGTGATTAGGATTTTCATTACCTCAATGATTGATATATATCTTGGACTATTTACAAATCCTAAACATTTGTTATATGGAGACCAATTGAATGAGAGTGAGTTTTATCTTAGACATTAGCAATATTTTAATCATACAATCAACTAACCTTAAGATATCAAACTTAGAAAATGAGCAGCTTATACATACCTTAAGACATACATACCTTTGTTTGATACTCCATTGAGCTTATTTATCCTATTGCAAGTTGAAGACATATTGTTAGATTTATGAAAATAAAAACAATGCTTACCTAATCTTGATGAAATCTTCAAGGATTCTTCCATGATCTGGTGCATGACATATTTACTGTTTGAAGACTTCTTCCTTCAAGACTAAGATTCTTTTAGTGTTTAAGAGAGGAGGCTCCACAAGTTGGCTCATTGTCTCCTTGTTTATGATCGGACTATGTATTTATATATGCTCACTATAGATATGAATGCATAGAAGTTGGATATGGATTTCATTTTTCAAAGAGGCTTCGTTTCAAAACTTTGGCAACTTTAGAATGGTCTACGAATATAACTTATGCTCAAAATAGCCCTCTGAATAATTTGGTATCAGTTCTCCTTAGTGCACAAGTGTAGAGTGAGTATCTTAGAGCTTAGAATTTTGATACCTTAGAGGTTGACTTTCTAGGGTAGAGATTGGAGTTTCGCACAAAAATTGAGGAATTTGGATGGAGGTTGTAGACCTTGTGAGGTGTATTTTGACCTTCGCTCTTATACCAAAAATTGCAACCTCCCTTGGGTGGTAGAAAATACTTTCATCCTTTCAAAAAATAAGGTTTATTTTACCTTCACTCTCCTAGAATAGATCTGTGGCTTTAGGGCTAGAAAAGGATGTCCAAGATCTTTGATATTTTTTTCAATGAATGCAGTCTATAGAGGGCTATTAGATTAGCCCTTAGGTCTCCTTGAACAAGTCTTGTATGCCCTCCAAATTCTCTTGCTAGCCTTGGACTTATCTCTGTAAATAGGGCTTGATGAATTGCCTAGAAATTCGTTCTTCTTGCCTTCACTAATTTTTTCTAGGGTAATTTTACTCTTTGAGATGGTGTAGATCCAAATCGATCTTCTTTTCTGCCCTATTTTCAAAGCCTTAGCTCTGAAACCATGTTGAGGAATCTAGGGAATTATATATATTAGGTTCTTTAGGTAGAGTTCTCTTAGACTTTGACATTTTACTTCTTATCAGTTCTTCTATCAATTTATTTGTTCCTTTCATCAAGACAAATTATAAACAAAGAAGATCACAACAAGGGACACAAGGTGTAGGCACTCAGCTAAGGAAAAACCCTTATGTAGAGGAAAACCCATTCCAACTCTTCCCCTAGTAAATCAAGATGAGACAACCCAACACCCTTTAGATCCAGACACAAACATCCTCCAATCACCAAGTCGACCCTTCCTTTTAGTAGATGATATTTGTCAAAGTATCCAATTATCAGCTCTTCAAATGCAACTTGAATCTAGAATTTCGACCCCCAACTTCAAAATTGCAAACCTGCAACTAATTCAGAAATTCTGGTACCCAGTCCAGAAACTTCGCGCATGTGAGAGAGATATGCCCAAGAACTCGATTTTAGTCTTCCCATCTTCTTCCATCCTTCCCCTGCAACTTTTATCTTCTTTTCTGCATCTTTCTATTGTACATCAAACTTATTGAGTGTGTTCTTAAAATTAGTCGAGCTGCCTCTATATATAGCTTTTCTGCTGGGTCGAATAGCCCTAATCCAAGCCGACTTCATAAGGACAAGGCCAACTTGGTGTGGAGGTGAAAAATGACACTTTTGACTCAAAAATATTTCTCTTTACATGACACAAAAGCCCAAGAAGGGTCTAATAAAAATTACAATAAATTATTGACTCAAGATAAAACCTAGAAGCATTCAATGGGGACTTTGACGTAAAAATCATTGACCCAAGCATGAAACCCATGCTTTAATAAGTTAATTTTATTTCGATTAAAATTTATTTTTCTTTATTTCATTAAATACAATTATGAAGACCAACACTAGTTACATTCTTCAACAGTCCCAACCCCTGGTGGGTGATGAATTGCCCAACCTTAAGAAGGGTATTCACTACTATATCATTCACATCATGCTGTCATCCCCTGTAGCCCCAAGCCATTTTAAATGAAAAATCAATAAAAGGAAAAAGACATTTGAAGAAGGGTGGAAAAATAAAGGTCAGGGTAACTCATGTACCACGATTGCTCCCTCTTACATTCATACACCCAATTGTGGGATTCTCTTATCTTAGCCACCCTTGTACTATGGCATGTGGCTTGGAGCCTTCCCCCGATTCCCCACTCCATTCCATCATCATATCGCATGACACCGCAACTTGATGGATGTACCATAGACCTGTTGCTCCCTTAGAGGTTGAAACCACCTAATAGAGTCCTTGATTAACCTCCTTCTTGAACTTCGAGACACTTGTATACTCTAAAGCTCATTATGGAATGACATGCCACTATTAAGTATCCACTTGGTTCCATGGCTTGTAAGCTCATTTACTCAATTACATTGATGATTTGTTGTACTGGAAGGTGAGGAGACACATTAGATTTTACACATGATTGCAGATGGGTCTTCATCTTGGGGTTTCGTCTCCCTATACAAGGTTTGAGCCCTCTAGAGGGTCATATTGGCATTTGTAGGGTGTTTGTTGAGTGCCATGGCATCCGCTATGAGAAAGAACATATAACCATGCCATGGGATCCTTTAGTACCATCCATCACGTGCTCATGTTCTACCTATTTGATGATGATGATGATGCACCTAGAGCACCTTGCCCAGTCAGCTATACACTTGCACCACACACTTGGCAGTTGATCCAAAGCCAAGATGTGGTTGTGTCTCACCATGGGAGACAAAGGGAGGGCTTACATAATTGTTCTAGACCTTACAAATGGGATATAGGCTTGATCGATCTACTTGGAGTCCCATGATGACGTTCTTGTGCCCACCACAACCACTTGGGAGCCCCACTAGTCATTTTCTTGGCGATCAAGGGGCCAACCCCTTTATCACTATATTTAAAGCCTCTCCATTCATTTTGGCACATATTGGACTCCACTAGGCCTTCCAAAGGGCCTCCTAACTATTTATCTATCATTTTGGCCCTCTTGAGAGGCTTATTTTTCATATTATCGAGCTATCTTGGTGGGCTTGTCACCATAGGGTTGTTATTTGTACATTATTTATTATTAGGGGTATCATTAGGCCTAATTATGCAAATAAAACCCTTAGAGTTACATATTATTGATGAGAGGATCATTCTATTCCTCATCATCACTCAGATTGGTATCTCTGTCTTGAGAATTTCACTATATCTATTGATGAACGAATTAGATGAATATTGATGAATTTCAATGTTTAGATATCTTTTTTTGGTCTTGGATCTTCGATTTTGTATCTCTTTGATGATTGGATATACTTTCTATACTTGTAAGTGCTTTCTCATGGTCTATTTTTCATCTCTCCTGTATACATGTATAATGTGTGGAATTTTCGCTCATGAAATTTGAAATCCTTCCCTAATTTAATGCAAATTTTTCAAATTTTGATCTTGTGAGGATATTACATATGTTACATGTTTGGGTATAGTGAATGATTGTTCCTAGGAGTAAATTATCTCCATAATTGCCTCGATAACTCATCAAATTGCTGCAATAAGAAGTATAAATTCCTTTGGTAACCTAGTAGCTACTTCTAGTGCCATGCAAAGTTACCATATGACTGCTCCATTGGGTAAAAGAACACCAAAATTTGAAAGCACATTGAATCCATTCTCCTAATAGGATAGGCACTAATCTTATCATTGGTGATCACCTTAAAGAATATCTTTTTCACCTTTCCAAAGCCCTAACCCTAAAGGTCTCCTGGGGAATAAAGCGAAATCATTTTGAGCCATCCATTTGGAGCACAAGGTGGACTACAACTATGTTGGGGTTTTCCCTAGGTCCTCACAAAGCTTGAAGGAATTTTCGTGGTTAGATTTGGAATTATCCCAAGCCCTATCCCAAGCCCTAGCTCCAACTTCTTTATTTTCCCTAGGTTTCCTTGGTCAGTGGCTTCTTTAAGGGTCATTCCACTAAAACTCGAGTCAATTCCAATTTCATTGACCCTCTTCTTCTCCCTTTTTTGGCCTAGATATTTTGTTTGAAGTTTCACCCAAAACCCTAGGTCTTACTTGGGTCCACTTGGGCTTCTTTGTGGCCCCGCACCTTCATCATTCCTATTTTTCGAGACAACTTTAGAAACCCTGTTCCCTTAAGGATGTTAGGTCTAGGGAATCCCTTATTAGGGAATATCTCTAATCCCTATGTCTAGGCTTCCTCTTAAGCCTTTCATGGAGATCCCTATACCTTGCTTCTTGAGCAAGTAAGTCATATCATCTGAGTCTTTCCTATGAATGAGATCTTGAAATCACTATCCCTCCATCATTGATGTACCAATCATAGTGATTTCTGTTATATCGGGACTCCTCCCATCAATGAAAGTCTGTAAAGAGTAGGGGACATCGACTTAGGTGACAATCGGTCCTTGTCCCATTGTTTCCACTTGGTCTAGTAGCTTCCCCTTTAGAACCCATGGTAGGACCCTTGCTAGATTGAGCGATGACACTGCGAATCATAGACTTGCACATGGTCTAATCTATACCTCTAGAGAATCATCATCCTTGTTGAGTTTACATCATGTTACCATGGGTATACTTATAGGTGCATAGTTCTCCATGCCAAATTTCTTCAATATTTCTTTAAGATATTTAGTTTGAGAAATAAAAATTCATTTCATTGATCATTAAACATGAAATCCAAGGAAAAAATTCTCCCATAGACATTTTAATTTTCTTTTGCATGTCAACTCTAAAACTTTTGACTCATTAAATTAACATCACTACCAAAAATTATGTCATCGAGAAAAACAACAACAATCAAAATATTTTCATTTTCAACTTTAATATACAAATTGATGTTTGTTGTCCCCTTTTTGAAGCCTCATTGTTGCAAGTATTTATCTAGTCTTGAGTACTGGGCCCTAGGTTCTTTCTTTAGCCCATAAAGGGATTTCTTCAATTTGCACACATGATTGTTGTCTTCTGACAACTAGAATCCTTATGGTTGCTTACTGTACACTTCTTCCTATAGTTTTCCATTTAGAAATGTTGGTTTGGCATCCATCTAATAAACTTTACACCTTTTGAAGCATGCAAAATCCAAAAACATCCTTATGGATTCAAGTTCAGAAACTGGTGAAAAGGTTTTTTCAAAGTCAACACCTTCCACTTGTTGAAAAGTGTAACTAGGTTCGGTCTTCATAATGACATATGTAATTGTGATTTTATGTATTTGATGGAAAGAAGAAAAATAAAATTATTATTTTAATGATTGTCTCATGGGTTTCATGAGCAAGGAATTTTATTTTAGTAATGGTTCCCATTGATCATTAAACATGCAATCCAAGGAAAAAATTCTCCCATAGATATTTCAATTTTCTTTTGCATATCAACTCTAAAACTTTTGACTTATTAAATTAACATCACTATAAAAAATTATGCCATCCACAAAAACAACAACAATCGAAAGATTTTCATTTTCAACTTTAATATACAAATTGTTGTTTGTTGTCCCCTTTTTGAAGCCTCATTGTTGCAGGTATTTATCTAGTCTTAATTACTGAGCCCTAGGTTCTTGCTTTAACCCATAAAGGGATTTCTTCAATTTGCACACATGATTGTTGTCTTCTGACAACTAGAATCCTTATGGTTGCTTAATGTACACTTCTTCCCATAGTTTTCCATTTATAAATGTTTATTTGGCATTTGTATAACAAACTTTACACCTTTTGAAGCATTCAAAATCCAAAAACGTCCTTATGGATTCAAGTTCGGAAACTATTGAAAAGGTTTCTTCAAAATCAACACCTTCTACTTGTTGAAAAGTGTAACTAGGTTCAATCTTCATAATGACATATGTAATTGTGATTTTATGTAATTTATGAAAATAAGAAAAATACAATTATTATTATAATGCTTCTCTCATGGGTTTCACGAGCAAGGAATTTTATTTTAGTAATGGATCCCATGGCCTTTAGGATTTGCCATCCAGTGATAAAAGTCAAATTGAGTCAATGTCATGTATGAAGGACCCTTCCTAGGCATGTTACATTTTGTATGAGTCATTAAATAAAGTATGAAATCCTTCCAAGACAAGCACAAGAGCTTTCCTTCCAGTTGACTTCAAAATATAATAAATGATCTCCTCTAAAGGACACGTTGGCTCACCTACATGTCATGTTGGCTAATTGATTTGAATTGGATCCTTGAAAATTATCAGAGTTCTATGATTGTTTCAAATTATGATAGACTTCAAAATCTTGTAAACAATGAGCTATCAGGAAATAACCTTTGAATGATGGTAATTTGTAGCAAGCATGGAGCAACAAGGACCTTCGGTCAAAGCGCGCTGACCGTTGGCCCATGGGGACTATGCATGGCGCAAAAATGGAAGTTGGGAGGCTCAAACCCAGAAATGAAGGCTGCTTTTGTTGTAGGACAAAACCCTCGAAAAGGAAAGTGTAAGTTTTAACCCCGTACAGAAATTACCTGCATACGAATTCTAAATCACAGGAAAAATAAAAATGCGAGAGCATAACCCATAAAACACATATACATAGAGATTTCCCACTGGATCTCAAAACCGAGA
>APFE030533890.1:125843-186389 GCA_000404065.3 Pinus taeda | reverse complement strand
TTGGGACTAGGATCAATCCCAGGGATAGTCGTTAACAATTAATTTCAAATTTAATATTTTTGATGGGCGAAGGGTGAGTGGGGTCTTCATAGTGTTGGGACTTGGATCAATCCCAGGAATAGTCGTTAACAATTAATTTCAAATTTAATACTTTTCATGGGTGAAGGATGAGTGGGGCCTTCACAGTGTTGGGACTTGGATCAATCCTAGGAATAGTTGTTAACAATTAATTTCAAATTTAATATTTTTCATGGGTGAAAGGTGAGTGGGGTCTTCATAGTGTTCAGCCTTGGATCAATCCCATGAATAGTTCGTTAACAATTAATGTCAAATTTAATATTTTTCATGAGTGAAAGGTGAGTGGGGTCTTCATAGTGTTGGGACTTTTGACCAATCCCAGGAATAGTTAACAATTAATTTCAAATTTAATACTTTTCATGGGTGAAGGGTGAGTAGGGTCGTCATAGTGTTGGGTCCCAGGGATAGTTGTTAACAAGTAATTTTAAATTTAATATTTTTCATGGGTGAAGGGTGAGTAGGGTCGTCATAGTGTTGGGTCTCAGGAATAGTCGTTAACAAGCAATTTCAAATTTAATATTTTTTTATGGGTGAAGGGTGACTAGGGTCTTCATAGTGTTGGGACTTGGATCAATCCGAGGAATAGTTGTTAACAATTAATTTCATAATTAATATTTTTCATCGGTGAAAGGTGAGTGGGGTCTTCAAATTGTTGGGACTTGGATCAATCCCATGAATAATAGTTAACAATTAATTTCAAATTTAATACTTTTCATGGGTGAACGGTGAGTGGGGTGTTCATAGTGTTGGACTTGGATCAATCGTAGGAATAGTTGTTAACAATTAATTTCAAATTTAATACTTTTCATGGGTGAAAGGTGAGTGGGGTCTTCATATCAATACCAAGAATAGTTTGTTAACAATTAATTTTGAATTTAATATTTTTGATGGGTGAAGGGTGAGTGGGGTTGGATCAATCCGAAAAATAGTTGTTAACAATTAATTTCAAAATTTATATATTTCATGGGTGACGGGTGAGTGGGGTCTTCATAGTGTTGGGACTAGGATCAAGGAATAATGGTTAATAATTAATTTCAAATTTAATATTTTTTATGAGTGAAGGGTGAGTGGGGTCTTCATAGTTTTGGGACTTATGGTTAACAATTAATTTCAAATTTAATATTTTTCATGGGTGAAGGGTCATCTTGACTATAGCTCTGTGGACTTAGTGCATAGAAAGGTGACTACCGACTATTTATCTACATCTCATTGAGAACCGTCGAGTCATTCAACCACAAAGTCATCCATAAGTCACTATCGACTATTTATGTGTGTCCATCCAAAAGAGTCACTACCGACTATTTATCTATGTCCATCCAAAAGTGATTATTGACTATTTATCTACATCTGAGTGAAACAACCACCCACTCATCCACCCAACCTACTATTGATCTACATCTCAGTAAAGCAACCACCCAGTGATCCACCCAACCTACTATTCATCTACATCTCAGTGAAACAACCACCCAGTGATCCCACCAGGAGAGACTATTTATCTTTGTATCCATCCAAAAGTCACTACCAACTATTTATCTATTTTTTGTGTCTTAGTCATACAACCACCCAGTGATTCCATGAATAGTTGGGAAGGTTTGGTCCCTACACCTAATATGGTCTAATTCAGAGCAAGACTATGTATGTCTCAAAGCTCCTCTCGCACGGAAGATATGATCTCATGACTTATGGGGAAATTTGGTCCCACAAATATTATAGAAAAGTTTAGTCCCAAGAGATTATGGTCCAATCAGAGCAAGACCATGTATTTCTCAAATCTCTCGGGCACTTTTCTTCCAGTCATCCCAAGCGGACTATTTATCTGTACCCATCCAAAAGTCACAGACCGTGGGCAAGATATTATTTTGGACGATGCGAGCCCCTTCTGCCGTGTAGTTGGAGCAGGGGATTGACAATGGAGAATGATTAGACTATTCCTCTTGGAATCCTATTGAGGTGCGCGGTATATACGCTAGATTTATGGGCGATTTATCTGCATCCGCACAGATCAATTGTCAATAGTCACACAGATCAATTGTCAATAGGGATTGATAATGAAGAACGATTATTCCTTTTGCGAATCCTATTGAGGTGCGCGGTATTTACGCTAGATTTATGGACGATTTATCTGCATCCGCACAGATCAATTGTCAATAGTCAAGATGAGCCGGGCAAGATTTTATTTGGACGATGCGACGCCCTTTTGCCGCGTAGTTGGAGCAGGTGATCGATGATGGAGAACGATTAGACTGTTCATTTTGGGTACACCGTATATGCGTTGTTATAGTGAAAGGAAAGCAGTCTGAAAAGATTTCTGGAAAAAATAGAGAACAGTTTTTTTTCCCAAGTTTCACATTTTCTATGAATTCTAAATTCGAAGTTCAAAATGAATCTATGCGTCTATATAAGCAATGACAATTTGGTTTTCTGAAACATTGTGAGTGTTGTGTTTCAGAGATCATTCTGTTGGACAAGGAAAAGATGGAGATCTGTTACGCCCCTTCTCTTTTCTGGTGGTGCCTACTCCTCTTTTATTTCATTCTCTTTGTGAATCCTTTTGTGTTTTCAACAACCCATTTCTCTAATCGTCAAATTCCTCGTCTGAGCAATGCTTCCGACCAACAGGCTCTGCTGGCATTCAAGTCTGCAATCACATATGATCCGTACCAATCGTTAGCCACTACCTGGAAAACAAATGTTTCATTCTGCCAGTGGACGGGTATCATATGCAGCAGGCGCAGACACAGAGTCGTTTCCCTGAATGTTTCAAGCATGGCATTACAAGGTACAATCTCTCCTCTTCTCGCCAATCTCTCCTTCCTTAGAGTACTCAGCCTGTCGAATAACAGTTTCCACGGTCACATTCCCTATCAATTGGGAACCCTCTTTCGCTTAAAGATGCTTCGCCTGTCTCTCAACCAACTACAGGGTTCCATTCCTCCCACTCTCAGTAGGTGCCACAGTCTACGGAACTTGACTCTCTCCTATAACAATCTCACAGGAAACATTCCCCCAGAACTATGTGTTCTCCCCAAGCTAATAACTATGTCCTTGGGACGTAACAATTTGATGGGAACAATCCCGCACTGCTTGGGAAACATATCCTCTTTGCAGTACATACATTTGCAAAGCAACAACCTTCACGGCAGTGTTCCTTCCGAATTGGGTATGTTAAGCCAGCTCAGGCGTATTTATCTGTGGGGTAACCATCTGACGGGACGAATTCCATCTTCGTTGTCTAACTGCACCAATATTGAACTATTGGATATAACTTTTAACCAGTTCGTTGGTCACATTCCGTCGGAGTTGTGTAGCAAGAAGACCTCCCAGTTAACAGATCTCGTTTTGGGCTTTAATCAGCTGACTGGTAGCATTCCTTCATCCCTTTTCAATTGTACGAAGCTCCAATTGATTAGTTTACCAATGAACCAGGTCACTGGAATAGTGCCCATGGAGCTGGGTAAATTGAGACATCTCCGGAGGCTCGAATTTGGGGGCAACTACCTGATTGGCCACATTTTTACAGCTCTTTTTAACTGTTCCAATCTACAACTTGTAGACTTGTCCTATAATAATCTCACAGGACAATTGTCCTTTCCTATAGGCCAGTTCTCTACAAAACTCTACTACTTAGACTTGGGTTTCAATGAATTATCAGGAGAAATACTTCCACATATTGGAAACCTAACTGGCTTAACATTCCTTGGTTTACAAAGGAATTTTTTTACAGGGTCAATCCCTTCTTCAATTTACATGCTTCAAAAATTAGAGAGATTATATATGGGTTTAAACAATTTACAGGGAAAGATCCCTACAGAGATTGGGCAGCTTAAAACCTTAGGGCTTCTAAATTTCCAAGAAAATAACTTTTCAGGAAGAATCCCTGATTCTCTGGCCAACCTCCAACAATTAAGATATCTAGATCTCGATCACAACCAGTTATCAGGAAATATACCTGCAAATTTAGGGAAATGTGTGAACTTACTAGAGTTAGACCTATCATACAACAAGCTTAGCGGGCACATACCTCCAGAGCTTGGGGGGCTTGCAAATTTAGCTTTCTATTTCAACCTATCAAACAATTTATTACATGGCCACGTGCCTTTAGAAATAAGCAAATTTGATAAGCTTCAAGCTATAGATATTTCTGCAAATCAATTAACTGGCTATGTTCCAAGTGCACTCGAAGGCTGCAAAGAAGTAGAATATCTGAATCTTTCTTGCAACACACTTGAAGGTCCAATTCCAGTGTCATTCAACAAACTTCTAAGTCTTCAGGACCTAGATCTCTCATCCAACAATTTGTCGGGTGGAATACCTGTATCACTAGAAAATCTCACAATGCTCCGCCACTTGAATTTTTCTTTCAACAAGCTATCAGGAGAAGTCCCTAAAGGTGGAGTTTTCAAAAAGATTGGTGCAACAGCATTTATGGGAAATCTTGGTCTATGTGGACCTTGGGTAAGCCTGTCACCATGCTATTCTCACAAACATAGAAGTGTTTTGGATCTAAAAAGAGTAATCATTCTTGTTGTTTCTATTGCAACAATTGTTGTATTTTGCTTGTTTCTGGGAATATTGTGGAGACAGAATTGCAAGAGACATATTCCTACAAACACTGGGCCATCCTTAAGTGTGGAGCATCGGAGAATTTCCTATACAGAACTTGTCAATGCAACAGATGAATTTAGTGATGCCAACCTATTAGGAGTTGGTAGTTTTGGAAAAGTGTACAAAGGGGTTTTGAATGATGGCACAATGATCGCTGTCAAGCTTCTCAATCTAGAAAATGAAAGGGCTCAAAAGAGTTTTGATAGAGAGTGCAAAGTTTTGGGTAGAGTGAGGCATCGAAATTTGATTAGGGTGATAACCTGTTATTCAGATATGCAAATCAAAGCTTTGATATTTCCATTAATGCCAAATGGAAGCCTAGAAAAGTGGTTATATCCTGATGATGGAGAACAAAGTGGTTTGAGTTTGATTCAAAGGTTGAATATAGCAATAGACATTGCCCAAGGCATGACATATCTCCATCACCATTGTTTTGTGCAAGTGATCCATTGTGATTTGAAACCCAACAATGTTCTTTTGGGTGAAGATATGACTGCATATTTAATAGACTTTGGCATTGCTACTACATGTTTTGCAAATAATGAAGATGTGGCTTTCACTTCCACAGATGCACTCAAAGGATCTATAGGCTACATTCCTCCAGGTATTATTTAAACTACATACCATATTAAGCAATGTTATAATTTTCTTTTCTTTATTGACCATTGAGAATTAAAAACCTTAAGATAAGGATCTATGAATGCAGAATATGGAGTGAGCGGACAAGTTACAACAAACGGTGATGTTTATAGCTTTGGAATAGTGCTATTGGAAATGCTCACTGGAAAGAAGCCCACCCATGACATGTTTGCTGAAGGATTGAACTTGCAAAAATGGGTGAGTAGTAGTTTTCCAAACCGACTAATTGAAGTGGTGGACATAGCTCTATTAAGGAGGACTAGCAGCTGCATTGAAGAAGATAAGAATCTCAATTGTCTTAGTTCATTAATAAATGTGGGATTTCTTTGCACAAATGAAGATCCTCAACGACGACCTACTATGATGGTCATTTTAAGCAAACTGCAAAACATCAGAGACACTTTTTTGAATGCTACTGCCATTCCGAAATTCCAATCAAATATAACACTATTGTTGAGTGATACAAGTACTACTCTCAACAACGTTGGTGAAAGCCAAAGTTCTTCCACATTTTAGTCCTCTGTAACAAAGTGGTGGTTATGACTAAACCATGAAATAAATTAAGTTTTATTTCCATTTCCTTGTTTGTACCTAAAGAGTCATTGTTAATTGAATTCAAATGTGAACAATATAGTTAGATCCACCGTGATTATTTAATGAAAAAGTGTGGTCTCTATGCTCACTGATTCTAACCCACTGAACAGTGCAAGCATTTCTTAAGATTAATTTTTCCAAAATGCGGACTACTTTTGATTTTCGGTGACTAATCTTATTACCAGTGGCGTATGCCACCAATGCTTTTTGATTAATTTTATGGAATGTGATATATTTTCTTCCTTCTGTGGAAAAGTGAGTATTTGGGATCTCATTGTTTATATGTTGTCTCGTTTATTCCAAACCAGTATTTTCATCTTAACTTATCTGAGCGTCCTCCTTTTGAAAAACTAACTGACTGGAAGACTTTGAAAATATTAGATTCTCTTTGCTGCTAGCGGGTTTGGTTTTGTGTGTCAGTTAAGTTTTTATAAGTCTAGTGGTCCATTCTTAAGAGATATTATATATCTCTGTTAAGATATTTTCCAACTAGACTTATCATGAGAAATTTTGATTTTGAAGAAAAAAGCTTACCATAAAATTCAATTTTTTATTTTGGTATAAGAGTAGTTTTTAGGGTCAGTTTTTGGAAAGTTTTCTGATTTATTTTCGGAGTTAAGTTGTTTAGAATTCGACAAAGATTTGTTGAAATTCTTGTGCTTGACGGGTGAATTCTCCACAATTGAAGTGCCCAGAAATTGAGAGTGCTGAATCTATATATAGAGTCATAAACCAATTTAAATCACACAAATCAAGATTTAGCCATAAATTTTTTCGCCAAATTCTAACCAAAAATCTATTAAGAACTCCAAAAAATAACACTTAAAAACTACTCATTTTATAAATGTCTTAATTCACAATTAAATTTCTGAAAATGTCTTTTTATTAATTTTATCACAATAATTTTACCAAAATGTGATATTATTTTCTTACTTGGGCGGAAAAGTGAGTATTTACCATCATTGTTAAAATTCGTAGCCGAGAAGATCGCTGAGAAATTTCTGAAAATGATATTTTGATATCGAATGTCATTATTTTCTTACTTCCACTGAAAAGTAGGAACTTACCATCATTGTTTAAATGTCGCATTCTCGTTTATTCCAGCTTCAAACAGAAAACCGGTATTTTTGGCTTTAATTTATGTGAGTACGCTCTTCTTTTTGGAATTAACCCACCCGAACATCTAGAAAAGGTTTCTGCTTTTCTTAATTTGATTCTCTTCTGTCAAAGGTTTCTATTTTTCTTAATTCGGTTCTCTTCCGTTAATGCTGCTGTTATATAGTTTGAGTAGGAAACTCCATTTTCTATAGGTCACCTCGCTACAAATCTCTACTACCTAGAGTTGGTTTTCAATGAATTATGAAGAATACCTCTACAAATTGGAAACCTAAGTAGATTAACATACGTTTTTTTTAAGGGTCAATCTTTTTGTAAGTTAATATGCTATTCACTTGAATAGCACAACTATGCCTTTGTCAATGAAACACAAGACTGTTAGCTAGATTTTGTTTTTACTTCTGGACTAGTTGTATTTTGGTTAGTTGTATTTTGGTAAGCCATGACTTGTCTATAATACATATCAATGTAATCTCTTTTCATTTAATAGAAATCATTTGCAGGAATGCGCATATACATACTTTTTTTTAAGGGTCAATCTTTTTGTAAGTTAATATGCTATTCACTTGAATAGCACAACTATGCCTTTGTCAATGAAACACAAGACTGTTAGCTAGATTTTGTTTTTACTTCTGGACTAGTTGTATTTTGGTTAGTTGTATTTTGGTAAGCCATGACTTGTCTATAATACATATCAATGTAATCTCTTTTCATTTAATAGAAATCATTTGCAGGAATGCGCATATACATACTTTTTTTTAAGGGTCAATCTTTTTGTAAGTTAATATGCTATTCACTTGAATAGCACAACTATGCCTTTGTCAATGAAACACAAGACTGTTAGCTAGATTTTGTTTTTACTTCTGGACTAGTTGTATTTTGGTAAGCCATGACTTGTCTATAATACATATCAATGTAATCCCTTTTCATTTAATAGAAATCATTTGCAGGAATGCGCATATATATATATATATATATATATATGCTTTAAAAGTTGGAGAGATTATATAAGGGTTTCAATATATATTTTTTTTAACCCTGGTGAATCAATAATTCTTTGGACTAATCTAGGGGATGTCTAGGATCAACCCTCGTGATTTAGCAAGAGCGAAGACTCTCAAAAAAGCAAAGTCTACTCCTTGAGAGATCATAGCAGTGTCATATACTCAATGGGACTTAGCGAGACTTACCGTTAAACCACATATCAATATATATATAGGGGTTTCAATAATTTACAAGGAAAGATCTCTATAGAAAGTGGGTAGCTTAAAAGCTTAGGGCTTTTACATGTCTTTATGAATAATCTTTCTAGAAGTATCCCTGTGTTGACGGTTTGGACCCGCCAACATTCGAGGGGATCTCCCCAGTAAGAAATCTCAACTAAACCTCAAATTGTTTGGAGTAGGACTCCCAATAGTGGGTAGTAATGTAGTGCCTTGACCGCAGTAGCACACAGAGATAATTATGATGACTTTGGGTGGAAGCAAGTGTGTCACTTTGCAGTGCGTCAAGTGAGATGCATGGTGGTTCTAACACATGGAGGGGAAAATGAAGTGTGCCCCTTAGAAACATGTAATAGTATGCAGCTTGAAAGGAGCACACGAGCAAAATGACATCACAGGCTAAGAGGCAGAATAGTCCACAAGTTAAAGTGATGGGTTAATCCAACAAGATGCATACAAAGTAGTTCATAAGCAAATGCGTAAGTTAAACAACATACATTGCTAAAGCAACCAAAATAGTCTAACTACAATAACAACATATGCATGAAAGCGTGTTGGCTCTGTTGTTATTATTATAAGTGAAAGTTCCATCAATACATATACCATTGACAGCCACTAGCCCCAATAGTCGAACATTACAATCAAGAATCTCTGCTCCTCCAAAGAAGTATACTTGCTCTACGTTGTGGAGAAGCCAAGGCTCGTCACAATAGTCCCAAGTTTTCTCTAAGTCTAAGCCTAGCCAAGAGCTTGGCTCCCAAAAGCTCGTTCTATGAGTTATGAGATTCTATTTATAACAAAGGGTGGGGTGACCCTTGACATTGCCCTTTGTGACTCTTTAAATACCCTCATGAATTTTCAACTCCTTTACAAATAACTCATTACATTACATAGTGATTGTTTACATTCCATTAATTACACTTGGAATTTCACTTACAACATATTTACAAATAAGATTACATTTTCCACATGTACCCATGTGAGACAAAATAGGCTAGAGACAACCTAACAAGACAACACACTATGACTTCGAGTTTGGGGAAATACCAACTTGCCAACCTCCACTTGCTGTTTTTCGGTCTAATATTGATGCCAAACTTGGTACTGTACGATGATGTCCCCAAACTGCTTGATGGTGTCTTTCTGATACCAAACTCTTGCCTCCATAGCTTCTAGGTATATGGTCCTTGAACCTTTGTCCAACTCACCCTGAAGCATGTGCAACGTGGTATTGACCATGACAGGACCACCAATGTACTTTTGCATGTTCTATGCACTTAGCTCCAAGTCATCACTCGTGCCCTCTGGCCTTAGCTGCTCCATGTTCTTGTCGATCTCTAGTTGGACTTGGTTCTTGTGCTTAGCTTTGGTGAGGGAACATATTGACGGGATCCTGTGTGTTCTTAACATGACATCCAAACTCTTATACAATTGTGCATATGAAGCCTGTATCATGCTGACAAACATGGCGAGATGATCGTAGTTCCGGATCAACATCTAGACCTTTGCTTTGTCTGGCTCTTCCTACGGCTTCATCATCTTTGGCAAGTAAATCAAGTCCCCTTTGTATTGCATTGTCCACTCTTGCACATGGGCGATGGTAGCATGTATGTCCCTGAGAGTTTGAACCAACTTTTTTTTCTGCTGTTATAAGCCCTACACATAGACAACCGCCATATGCACGATGACCAATCCATTATACAACTTCCTCGTGGTAGTCTCAAGTGTTGATATCTCAACAAGTATCACTTTCCTCATCTTTGCCATTGTGGAACCTGCGCTTTGCTATGTGGATTGTTCTGCCTCTTACCTGGCTGCCTACAAGTTCTATGCCATCTGTTCATTCTCGACTAACAAGAACTTAATATTTGAGCTCGTGGCTTCTACATAAACCAAAGTGGCATCGACAATGGCAACTAGATGCTTTCTGACATCTGACACTATCACCCTTTCCTTCATGAATGCAGGTGATGCGTGATCATCCTGAAAATGCTTTCTCCGTGCTTGTAGAATCTTCTTTCGCAACTCGTCAAATGATCGATTGTACACATCCATCACCAGATCGTCATCAAGGAGAACAACCTCTCCTTGCTCGCTTAGGATTGGTTCTAACATTGGAGGTGGTAGAGACTAAGAGGTGACCTTGGGTGCTCTCGACATGAGGTTAGTGTCTTGATCATGTGGCTTCTACCCTAACTCCATGTATGTCACTTGAATCAGTGGCTCAATCTATTGAGCAAGCTTTTGATCTTGCATCAGTTCACCATCTTCTTCAATTGTCAGCTGTTCTGACTCAACCTGTATGGGTGTTGTTTTCTCAGTCATCATGCCTTGCCTTTCTTCTTCCACCTGTTTCTGCTTCTCTTCCCTCTCTCTCCTTCTCAACTCGTTCTCTTCCTTCAACTTCTTTTCTGTTTCCTATAACTATCGTTCTTCTTCCTCCAACCCTTTCTTTTATTTCTTCCTTCACTCCGCTCTCTTTAGTCGCTGCTCCCTCTTTGCCTCCACTGCCAAAGCTTCTTTCTCAGTAATAGGATTTTCTTTCATCTTGTAGCTTTGCTCTACCTCTGGATTCTTGGTAATATTCATCTTACCCTTGTCATGCGCTGGTTTGTTGCTTATTGCTACTATTGTTGTTGCTTCCTGCGCTACCGCTGCCTGTAGAGAAGCCTTCCAAGCTATGGCTATAATGACTGGATCGTGGAGCTTGGAGTCATTGTAATAGTATCTCCAAGGGTCCTCCTCATGCCAATGAAATGTGTTGTAGATCCATGGATAGTACACCTTCGCACATTGGTTCTTGCAAATACTGTGGGGATCATATGGATTAAATTCTTTGGTGTTGAACTCGAACTTCAGTTTCTCCTTAGCTTCGACATCCACATTCTTCAAGCTCTTAATCTCATACAATCTAATTCGTAAAGGAAGAGCGGGTCATGGTGCCTTCTTCCTTCTATGTAGCCCTACTGATAACCCTGTGGAGAAGTGATATGAGACCTCTTGCATGACCAACTTGCCCATGGCATACCTTGGTAGAACATGCAAAGGCTTCTCTCCTCCGAACATCCTGATGAAGGTGCCACCGGTTGAGGCATACCAATCTGCAATGTCAAATATCGCCTCCATCTCAAAAGACATGCAAGGTGGATTTTGCTCAAAGATCAACTTGTAGAATAGGATGATAAAATGGTCAGTGAATCTTGCCATAACCCCTTGATAGTGCAGTTGAAAAGCAACTTGCAATAAATGTTGATGCCAATCTCTTTCGGTGTCCATGTCCAGCTCATGCTAGGAACTGATGTTGGGCACAGATTGCATCAAGTAAATATGTGAACATGTAGAATCTCGCTTGCTCATACTTGGGTGGATTCTGGGCGTTAGTCACATGGACTTTCAACTTAAGAGCCAATAGATCTGACCAGTTGAATGGCCTTCCATCACTCACCAATTAGTCCAACACAACCATCCAATTTTTAGGAAAGGTCTCTGCGCTCTCTTGACCGTATAATTGACATGCAAAGATGATCAAGAACTGGTAACCCTTCCTGAGAGACTTTGTCTAGTAAACATGATTGGGTGTCATTCCGAACTTTGACATCTCTTTCACCTAGCGCTTGACAATATGTATGGTGTTCACAAACCTATGGGTGGCATAGAAAAGTGTGTCCATGCAGTTCACCGACTAATGTAAATGATCCATCTGTTGATAGTTCTCTATCCTGAAGTTGGCGAGTTCTATATTGTTGGTGCTGTTCAATGTCATAGTTTATGGATCTCACCAGGGCTTCACTCAACGAACCTCTAACATAGCACGTGTATTCGTGGCATACTAAACAATACCCTTAATTTGACTACATATTGGAAAATATCTCTGAAAATTATTTTATTTAACCCCCTACCAATACGAACCCAATATGCTATCCCAATTTAAAAATCCCCTACTTTTACTAGATATTGTAGATATCCATTTTTTCATTAACATTTTTCATACTCCTTTGTATTTATATACCTTTATTTTCATTAACAATGGTAAGCAAATTCTGCACCTTGAAAGAATAACCTAAATACTTGGTATCTAAAAACTTGAAAGTTTCAATAAAAAAGAGGGAGAAATAAGTTGGTTGATTTATGTATACATATTGTGGAAGATTTGAATGGAAAACACATAGATTTGAACTCTCAATTGCATCCATGTTCTATTGAATATTGAAAAAGATACACTACAACGGTTCAAAACAAAACCTCGATAAACAACACAATGGCGCACCTTTTATCTCGCTTATAGAATAGGGAGAGGAGAGAAAGTACAATGAATATGGACACATGCAAAACCCTGTTTGGTTGGAATTTTTCAAATAATAGCCCTAACCTAATCACCTAGTGCACTATAGTTGCATGGTAAGAGTGCCAAGTAAGTGTGCCTCCATCAAGAGATTAACTGGAGCATGCAAGCATTCATCCCTTCCTTGAGATTTGTGTCCTCTACCTAAGATGGGAATTTCTCATGCATAAGTATTCTAATTGACTAAGGATCCACACCCTCTTAGTAAGAATAGATCATGCATGCTAAAAAAATAAAAGAAAGCTCGAACAATAGAAAAACTCTATCCAAAATTGAAATTTCTAAATTTGAAACAACATCTACACTAAAATTAACTGAAGGTATGACATGTGCACCCTTAGAATGCATGCACCTTCTTTGAAACAATATTCTATTTCACTATCCCCTGTCTTCTCTACTGCCCCATCATTTGGAGGATCACTAGTTGAGCAAGAAATGAAAATCTCTAACACACACATTAGACATAGATCATAGAAGTACTAGTAATGTGATGCATGTTTGTTTTGGAGAAAGGATACTTGGGAGCGAGAGCATAAGCAAGAAGTTGGAAGCAGGAGTAGAAGCGGGAAGTGGGAGTGGAAGCAGGAGCGAGGAGTGACATTTTCAAAAGCTCCCAAGTTGGGAGCGGTTTTGGGAGTGAATTTTATATAATATATATTTTTATATATTTTGATTCGTATATGTCAACAAAATCATGTAGAATGATGAATTTGTGATAAAAACATAAAAACATGGATTAAACCACATAACATCATTCATCTAGTAGTTATAATTTTCATCAACCACATGTCCAGAAATTACAAGTTCTCATTTATATAGCATGTAAGGGTGCACATAACCAAAATAACATCGAGTGCAATCCATCACTGAACCAAAAATACATCAACAAATAGGATATGGATGACCTTTAGCATCCAAAAAAATCATGCTATAACAAATTCTTACATATTATCAAAATCATTGCTTATCTTGGGATCTTTGTCATCAATATCACTTTCTAAACATTAACACAAGATAGAAAAAACATATCATGTCAATTCAAGATTTTGTTTTTGTGGCGGGTACATTTTTAGTAGGGTCATGATAGATGAGTTCGACAACCAATGTCACTAACATCAAGGTACATAACGAGCTTTTTTCTCTTGATTAAATACGAGTTTCATACCCTAGTACATAACAAAATCCAATGGAAACATTGCAATCCTCACAATCATGAAATCCTGGAAAACCATAGTTTTTCTTTCAGGCTCCCACTCCCAATACTCTCACAATCCTCCTGAACCTCTATTTCTCCAGCACACTTATTTGTTCCTCCGGGTGGCCAATTTATTGTATAAACAATACCTTATAATACATATATTGCTATACAACATATAAAAACCCTTTACCTCCCTATCATATGTTAAATATATTATTTCATTGTTTCTTCATTTTTTATGCCCCAATATGAACACACGTGATATGGTATTTCTTTGTCAGTGAAGCCCACATGTTGCAGCTATGTGTGAGACAATCTAACAGATGATGTCCGCACATGGGAAGGCGGGGTACCTACCTGCAACCTTGTGTAAGCATGACTAGTGGATACTGATAAACTTGTCATTCCTCTAAGTCTTCCTTGAAGTCCTCTACAAAGGTATCCTTGATTTGTTGCCATGTCAACTTCATGCCCTTCTCAACGAACAATTAAGTGTCTGCATAAACTGGCAAGTTCACTGACACCTGCTCAACTGCTTCCCCAGTACTACTCTTGACAATATCCTTTGATGCAACTCTCATGGAATCCATGTTACCTATAACTGCTAGAGAGTTTCTCAACAACTGTTGTACCTGGAGACAAAGATGACACTCATGGCATGCAAATGTTAGCTTGAAACCAAAGGCACTTCAAGAACATACCAAGTAACAAATTGGGCAAACGCTGGGAGGGATTACGCAATCCTAGTTCACAGAGGTGACTCGCTACCTACTGGAACTACGCATTGCGCAGTCCCAACAGTCAGTGGGGAGGTCTTTTTGAACGAAATTTCACAATGCGCAATTCAGTCTGGGCACAAGCCAGGAGAGACTACACATTGCGCGTTCTCAGTGGCCAAGGCTTGGTCCTGGCTCCTGGAATTGCGCAGTGCACAGTTGGAGCCATGCTTAGGCAGCCTCTGCGCAATTCCAAAAGCCAAGTTTGAGGCCTTGAGCTCCAGAAATGTGTAGTGCATGCCGGGAAAGCAAGATTTGGGCCATGGAAGCCCAGATCTGCCATAGGGGACTGAGAAATCGAACGAATTTGAAGGATAGTGTGATGCTGGGTGTAGATCTAAGTGAATGATGATGCATGCAAGTGAAACAAGTGCGAGAATCAATCAAACTAAAGGAAAACGAAGTATGTGGAGAGAATCGTCGCAATGATGACTGTTGGTGCAAAAACTGGGTGATGCATGTGACATTTGGTAAAGGCAAAGAAAAAATTAAAACACCACTTCTACAAGCTAAAACAAGTTAAAACACCAGCAGTTGTTCAACAAAATGAGTGAAACAACACTCTCACAAGCTAAACAAACAAAAGCGACAAAAAAAGCAGCAAAAGACTAGAAAAGCAAGACTTACCCAGAAAAGCAACAATGATCGCACCAAAGGTTCCTTGATCTCCTTGAGAATGCCAAAGCTCCAAGATTGAATGTGCAAATGAGCTCTGGTAGCATCAATTAAATAGATTTGGTTGATTTAGGGTTTATGACGCGAGGCCAAAAATCAAGGAAAAAGCGACACTTGGTGGCAGTTTCCAAAATAACTCAAGTCTCTCCTCCAGGCTGCTAAAAATAGATCCCTATTTTCTAGGGATGTTTTTTCACTTTTTTCTTTTTTCTTTTCCGTGAAAAGTATCCATGCATTTCCTGGAGATATTGTGCAGTTCTAGGAAGGACAAGGCAATTCACTGGCTCATGCACTGAGCAACTTCTGAGCAAGAAATTTCTACACAATTTTTCCGCTGCCTCTCATGCTCTGCGCAATTTCCCAGCTGAAGGCTGGCTGTCAGCTGAATTTGCACAATTTTGGAGCTGAAGGCTCACTGTCAGCTTGGACTATGCAATTCCCAAGAGCAAGGCTGGTTTCCCTCAAGGATTGCGCAGTTCACTAGCAAGCTTGGAACCAGGTGAAAACCAAGTCAAGAGATCGGCTTGTGGGTTAGACAGTAAAGCAAGTAAGAAAAACAAGCCAAAATGCAAAAGATGAAGGTCAATAAAAGCACAAGTACATGGGTCGGTGCGAGATGAGCTATTGTGATTTAGGAGGGAGGCTCCAAAACTAAGCATAGGTAAAATTTTGGAGGGTAGTTGTAGTCGTTACAACATTAGTGACACACTGGTAGAAATCCACCGCTCTGTATGGACCTTGTCTTGTGTAAAGTGAGTCTAACTCTTTCAGAAGTATTGTTCAACTCTTCAATTGTCATAACTTCTTCACTAGCTTGAGTTAAAGATGCAGTCCCTACCATTCTCTTTATTGACATCACACATACCAAGCCAAGTAAACTCAGTTGTTTCGATTGGGGATGAGGGGTATATTGATGCATGGGTAATATAGACTGTCAGAGTTTTACTTTCATCTCTGGTGTTGCTCGGCTGCCAGCGCACCTGGACAATACCTCGATGGAGTCACTTCAAGAACAAAAGCATTGCTCCACTACTAGCGAACCTGGACAGTACCTCGGCGGAGTTACTTGCTTCATCTCTCTGTGCAGGAAGCATTTCTCTTCTTTCGCTTTTATTTTATTTTTCATTTTTTCATTTTTTAAAGAACTTTACATAAGAACTTATTTATTTCATGAGGCGGAAGAGGGATCCCGACTTGTTGAGAGAAGAAGAGGTTGTCCCTTTAGAGAAGGATGTTTATATCTACCTCTAACATACTTTTTAAGGATTCCCCCCCTCTCCTTACTCTACTTGACTGAGTTGACAAGGGTTAACCGAATCTAGAAAACCAATTAGAGTAGGTGGTACTAATTAAGAGTGAAAGTGTCGTGGTTTCACCATACTCACTTTGAAAGGAACATATTTTCCGTTAGGGTATCATTGACTAGAAGAAATGCAAGCTCTTCATAAAGAGAGGGAATAGACAGATAACCAAGTGTTGCTAGTTGTACAAGTCCTCTTGTATTTCACCTTACTTGTCTCAAGAAGCCAAACACGGTTTCATGCAGAAACTAATCCTATGGGTGCACAAGCAACAAGCAAAGGAAAGAAGTAAGACGAAGAAAAATAGAGTAAGTAAAACAAAACAGGAAATAAATCACTATTCCTACTCCTGAGCTAAGAAGAGCATGGACCAACTCATGTGAAGTGATATTTCCAATGTAGGCACTAACACATTGGTTGACCCATGTAGGCAATAGCATGATTGAAAAGAAAGATATTCAAGCATACCAACAAATAAGAAATATGAAACAATGGAAACCAAATCGTTTGAAGCTTAAATGCATCCACAGAAAAGAAAAGATTGAAAGCACATGAAAGACACTATGCAGATGTATCATGGTGTTTTGTCACATTGCGTGTGGATGAAAAGCATATACACACCTTCGAACTTGACAAATGAGCAAACATGAAGAAAGAAGAAAATTTTTGTTTCGCAACAGTGCTTGCTACGTATGACTCCTCCAATGCATGAGCAATAGGATAGTGTGATTTTGGTGGAGGATGCGAAAAGTGTGAATTGGATTGGTTTTCAATGTGAACATAAGAGTGATGAGGAGCCTAGGGAGATTCAACATATTTTTGATTGGAAGTGGAACTGACCTCAAGGATACGAGAATCTGACATAACCATCAGCTCACACTGAAGTGCCTCGACAGCTTGAGGAATTTCTACTTCATCAGAAGATGGATCATCAAAGGCCGGTGGCTTAGAAAGATCAACCATAGGTGAATCAGAATCGTGGTCAAACGAATGAGTAAAAATATCATGACAACCACAATCATAAAATTCAGGATGGACAATGGCATCCTCATGATCTGATGAATCATAAAGAGGGGATGATGGAAAACGAAAATTTTCACCCTCTAAGTTTCCAGAAATGAAAGATGAGAAACCAAGTGGTCCTGGAAGATATATTTGTCCTCTATGCAATTAAATGACAGACTGACATCCCATGCCTTCTGTGAATGATCGGAATTGGAAACATCCAGAGATGGATTTTCACAAGAGGGAACAGAAATGGAAAAATTGCAGAAGATGTCAGGATAAAGTGGACGAGGTGCAGACAGAATGAGGTCATCCTTCACCACAACTTCTTGTTTAGAATCCCACACATACTCATAAAAAATAATAGCACAGGTTGGTTGTTCAACACCAACTCCATCAAAAACTTGATCCTCGTGAACATCACATGTGGGCTCTGGAACGGACAAACACAACACACCAAAATCTGGAGGATCAAGGGAACCAGAGGATGGAGGCTGGGAAGATAAGACCACGTGACAACCATCAAGCTTGCAGTGCAAATTTGCACAAAAATCTAGAGCATGTGGGGTAGGAGGAGATGGTGACAGTTCAACAGGTATGTTCACAACTTCTCCCACGTCGTCTTGAAAAGCTAGAGCTATTTGATGAGAAGGGATGGAGGGTCACTTGGGACAACAACCTCATCTGTCTCAGATGTAGAGGATCTAACACCGAGGTATGTTGGGAGAGAGTCAGAAGTTTCTAACTTGTACCGATTCTCAGAGATGTGAACAAGATATTGAAATATTCCTTCCAAAAATTTCCAGTCAACTTCATCTTATGGAAATTCAAAACAGTAATGAATAAAATGATCATAAAAGTAAAGTACTCAAGTGATTCGTTAGGTGCTTCTCGCAATTTTGAATTTTTTTGATGAAGTGCTTTACGATCATAAAGAACGAAATCACAACATAATTATATGAACATGTCACTCAAAAGAGTGTTTAGATGTAATGGGAAATGTGTAACACCATTGCTTGACGTGCCCTATGAACGTGAAAGTGAACAACCCACAAACAATGTCATCCGAGGGGACATCATTCCTGTCATAGAAGCCCAAAAAGGCAATTGCGTGACCAAACTTGGGTGTTCCATTTTTGCCATCAAATTTGTATCTTGACAAGTCATCTATAAAATCCACCGACACATCGAAATCAGCAACGTGAGAAAAGCATGTTGGGGTTTTGATTGAGATATAAGTCATGAATGATGTGCAGAAATTCAAAACAGATTTCAAGGGATCAACTTGTCATCTGACCGTCCTTCTAGCGCTAGAAATGTTGATGATGCTGGATCCACCAACATTCGAGGGGATTCCTGGTAAGAAGTCCCAACTAGACCTCAGACCGTATGGAGTAGTGATGAGCCCCAAAATTGGGTAACTTATTGGGTTCATTTTGCGTAATTTTTCTTCATCAATCCACCATTTTTCATAGTTTATGCATGCTTTTGAGTATATTTATGTTAATTGAATGAACGAAAATAGTCACTTGACCAAGAAGGCTAACACGTGGTTATTGCAGATTTTTGGACAACTTTTGGACCAAGGCTAAGCATTTATGAGCCAGATGACAGCCAAAAATGAGGGAACAAGGGTGAGGATTGGTAGGAAGGGTGTCTCCTGCACTAAATGGCCCCTTCCTCGAATTCTCCACCATTAGCTCGGAGTTCAGCAGGCTGCCAAAAATGATTCCCAAGGGCAGCCGAGCAGTTTTGTGTAAAGTGACTGATTACTAGTCGTTTGAGCAGCCGAGCCCCTTGAGTTAAGGATGGTTGTTGGAGGTCCTCGTAGTGTATAAGAAGGAAGGCTTCCAGCCTTCGTAGGTTACTTTTTGAACATTTGTATTTTGCACTCTAGTGCTGCTTTGTTTTCAGCTCATCTTGGAGCTTTTGCTGTAAACAATTTTATGACATGGTTAATTTCTGAGTAATGGAGATTAGTTTCATTTTGCTTTAGTTCTGAGCTTCTTCTTAGGAGCCTGTAGCTCTTGGGGTTGGGCCCAACCCAAGTGCTAGGACCTCCTCTGTGTATTGTTATATTTTTTTTGCTGTACTCATAGAATAATTTCTGCCAGTAGATTACAATCTTGCTTGGTTACTTAGTCCATTTTTTATGATAGAAATAATTGTTCATGTTTCAGGTCGATTTAGTAGGTCGGTAACACAAAAGATTTTCGGAAAGGGCTATCAAGTAACCCCTGATCTCACCTCTCCCTCCTTGGGACCATGAGTTGAGACCAAGGTGTCCTTGCTACCATAAAAACATTGTTCTTGCTTCTTCATGCGATTGCTAGTGTTAGATTCTTAGATGCAAAAGTTGGTACCAGTTGTGGTTACATGCTTGGATCCATTCTTGCTTGGTTTTCGTAGTTGACTTACATGATTTTCTGCCAACACATTGCTGTCCATCATGATTTATGGTATTTAGGTCAAATTAGGTTAAAGTAGTTAGATCCTTGGTTTTCCTAGTCTTCGTTTGATCAGTTTGGAAAATAACGTGCAGAGCACCTGTGATACCTCCTCCCCTACCCTTATCCCATCAATTCAACCTGCTTCGTCCTCTAACTCGGGTTCTTGCCTCTCATTTGCCACATTTTCTCACTTTGCCCTAGTTCCTACATTCTTGCGCAACATTGCTTCTCCTATCTTCGAACTAACCCAATCACCTTAACCACTTTTCATCCTCAATCACCAAGTCTTAGACCTCCTCACACACTTATCTCACCTCCATACCCACTTCTTCACCTTTCTTCCACCATTAACCCTCCAAAAGTCCATTTCGGAACATCCTGTAGAAGCTACAGAACATCCTGTAGAACCCCTGCAGAGTTCCTGTAGAAGCTCACGAGAGCGGTTTTTTGAGATCCGATCACTATGAAACTATTTGGAAAGGTGCTAGGGACCGCTTAGGCCCTCTTTTCACCTTCCCAACAACCTACAATCACCTACTCCATTTCCTTTCACCAATCCACCTCAGCACAGTAAAAAACAGTTAAAGCACATGCATAATAATTCTGCCAACTTACTCAAAAATACAAAAAGATGTTTCCTTTCCAGATTTTACTGCAGAAGTAGCTTAGTCCCATGCATTTTACCTTTCTAAAAGTCAATGACATCCATTTCCACCACTTTCATCTCTTTTCTTGCACCAGTAGGGTTAGTCGGTAAAACTAAGGTTTGCTAGGGTTTGCATTTCCTTTCAGCTTTCAGCTTCTTTCTGCAAGTAGACTAGCCTCTTTTGAGTTAGCTTTCATCCATCATAGTTAAAAGCTTTTTCTAAAAGCTCATAGAAGTTGGCTTAAGCTCCTAGCGGACTTGTGCCAGCTGATCAAGTGACAGTTGCGGCAAGAGCTAGTACTTGTGCATATAGCACTGTCGCGTCCAAGTTTGTTATGAACTACCGGGTTGATAAAAGTAAAGAAGGGAGCCCTAGGAGTTGCAGCATTATTGTTGCAATACTGGAGCCCACCATCTTTTTGGCGCTGTTGCCGGGGAAGCGTCAGAGTATTTGTGATTGCTACTTTTCTTCTATTTTCTACTACAACCTTCTGCTAAGTAGTTTTTCATTTCCTTCGCAATTTCATTTCTGCAAAGTGTGTGTAACATTTCCTACTTTCATTTCATTCAGAAGCATATATTAGATTATTCCTGCTTTCATAGATTATATTTCAATTCCTCAAATTTCAATCTACAAGCGTAATTAGATTTTCAATTCCCATTTCAATTCTGCAAGCGTAGATTAGCATTTCAATTCCGCAATTTCAATTCTGCAAGCGTAGCTTAGCATTTCATTTCTGCAATTTCATTTCAGCAACATAGATTAGTCCTTGCCTGCTTTCATTTCAATCCCGCATTTTCATTTCAACAAGGTAGACTATAGTTAGTTGCAGTTCAATCTATTTCAGTTTTGCAGGTACAAGCAGAAAAAGCAACCCAAAACATTTCATTTCATGCCTTGTAGGAACGGAGACAATACCGGAAAATTCTTACCCAACACCCCCACCACATCACTGAGTCACCCTTCTCTATTCTTCGATGGCAGTGATCCAGAAGAACCTATAGGTGAATCTCCGGAGATATACGAAGATCCTATAACAGAAGAAGAGCAAGAAAACATTCCTCTTGAGACCATGGCTAAACGCAAAAACGGTATAGGAGATGAGGAGAGAATAGAGGGTGCCTTCCCCATCCGAGAGACCAATGGGGACACGAAAATGAAAAACATAAGTCCCTCAGCCTTACCTCACTTCCATGGATTGATCACTGAAGACTCTGATACCTTCTTGTTTGAGTTTGTTGTCCTTTGTCGAACTTATGACTATGCATAAGACGAGCAAAAGTTGAAACTCTTTCCCTCTACCCTCAAGGATGCAGCTCTACGCTGGTTCATGGGGTTACCTGGAAACAGTATCACAACTTGGGCTCAAATGCAACAAGCCTTTAACAACAAATATCGGGGCTACTGTAGGTAAAAGGAAACGAAGGGAGAAATCTTTCGGATGACCATGTGAAGTGATGAATTTTTAGAAGACTATGAAGAGAGGTTCCAACTTAGTTATAAAAGGGCCAGGTGCACACTTGACCCTGAATCTCTGAAGGTGGTTCTACTACGAGGAGTCCCTGAAGACCTTTTAGATACCCTCCATTTGCAGGCTGGCGGAGACATCTACCAACTATCTTATGAGAACATAAAGACTGTGTTTAGAAACCACTCTAGGGCAGCCCGGAAAAGAGGTAGGGGAATCCACTTTCAGCCAGTGCCACCTTCTCCAAACATGAGTTTACAAATCAAATGGAAGACCTTAAAAGTGAGATGAGACAAACCCTTGCCATGCAACTGGATACTTTCCGAATCTAGTAGAAGAAAGAGGAAGCTAAGAGGGCTTTGGCCATCTTTTGTCCCAGATGCACAAGGAAGCATCCTAAGAACGAGTGTCCATTGCACTCGGTAGAGGTATGCTTCGTTTGTGAGGAAGACCATCCTACGAACCAATGCCCAACCTTGCCTGAATTTAAAGCCATGTACCAAGGGGCCAAGGGAGCCACTGAATCACTCTACTTCCTCAACCAAAGGAGGCCACATGGATCTAGACCTTACCAGCAGGGGATGCAGGGGACATCCCAAACTTATTACCACCCCAACCAATCTGCTCATATACCTTCTTGGGGCCCCCCTGCTCATCCTTCCTGGTCCGCACCTCCTCCTTGGTCTTATCCATCTCAATACCATACTCAACCCGCTGCTCATTCGTTTCACTCTCATGTTTAGCCACAACCTCAGTGGAATGCACCTCAGCCAGGGTGGAGGCCTCGATACAGCTCTCCTCCCGCTATTTTGCCTCCACCACCTGCTCCACCTCAACCATTACCTCCTGCTCCTCCAAGACAACCCCAGATGCCTGCGCAACCGAACCCGAACCCCAATAACAGACAGGCCCAGCAGGTATATACTGGAGAGACAACATGCCCTACCTACGCTGTGGAGATTCAGGAGATAAACCTACGATCTGGGAAGGTCCTTCCAGATCGCCAACCTCCTCCAGAGGATGACGAAGAGAAATAGGAAAGTGAACCCAAAGTCATTCCACCCTTTCCTGAGAGACTAACGGTAACCACACAACCAAACCTGGAGGAGACTGAACTTTTAGGATAACTTAAACAGTTGTGTGTGAAAATACCACTTCTCCAGGCCATAAAAGATGTACCAATCTACAACAAATTGATCAAGGAGAAGTGTTTCAGGCATCCAGGCAGGCGCAAGAGAGATGCCCCAACTATTAATGTCATAGGACAGCTGTCTAATCTGATGTTGGGACAAGTAATCTGTCCAAAATATTTGGACCCTGGAAGTCCTATAGTTGATGTCCACATCAATGGCACCATCATCCCCCACATCTTGATTGATCTAGGGGCTGCCATTAATGTGATGACTAGGGACACTATGCTCAAACTTAACCTTCAGAGTTCCTTAAAAAAGACCTCGATAGTACTACAGTTAGCAGACCGCTCCACCGTGACTCCCGAAGGGATTGTGGAAGATGTCCTAGTCTCTGTTGATTCTTGGGAGTACCCTGTGGACTTCTTGGTCCTTCAGCCAAAGGCAAAACTCACTGGATACCCCCTCATTTTGGGAAGGCCTTGGTTGGCCACTGCAGATGCTTACATCAGCTGTCGAGTAGGGAGCATGACCATCAAGAATGGGCCTATGTCCAAACAGCTAGTCCTATATCCTCCTGCCCAACCTCTATTAGAACATGATTTACCTCTCTGTTTGGAGGAGGGAGATGAGGATGAAGTCTACTCCGCACCATTGTGCACAGTAGAAGCCACCAGGGGAGGTCCTCAAACCGAGGATGACCTAATTGAGAATCTGATTCAAAATCCACCTCCCAGTGTGCTGCCATTAGAAGAGTTGGTGGAGGGTACCCAAGCCAGCGCTCTAGTGGACTTCTGTGTGGCTGATCCGACCTCTCCCCGAGTTAAGAATGTGGAATTTGGCCCTAAAAGAACCTTAAAGATCAGCTCATCCCTATCTCCCTCTCAGGAGAAGGAGCTGTGTAGCTTATTGAACGACCATTTGGATGCTTTCGCTTGGAGCTATAAGGAGATGAAAGGAGTCCATCCTTCAGTCTATACCCATCACATTTACATCAAAGAGGATTGCAAACCAGTCATGCAACCTTAGAGGAGAATGAATCTAGCCCTTAAGGACATTGTCAAAGAAGAATTGCAAAAGTTGTTGGATGTAGGATTCATCTACCCCATCTCTGACAGTGAGTGGGTCTCTCCTCTAGTGCTTGTGCCCAAGAAAAACGGGAAGTGGAGAATCTGTGTAGATTACCGAGAACTTAACAAAGCCACCAGGAAGGACCATTTTCCTTTGCCTTTCATAGATCAAGTGTTAAATGGACTGGCAGGGAAGAAGTTCTTCTCTTTCCTAGATGGGTTCAGCAGGTATAATCAGATCCAAATCAGCCTGGAGGATCAAGATAAGACCACCTTCACTTGTCCATGGGGTACCTTTGCCTACCGGGTCCTTCCCTTTGGGCTATGCAACGCTCCTGCCACTTTCCAGAGAGCAGTACTGAGCATATTCGCGGAGCTGGTTCATGATTCGGTAGAAATATATATGGATGACTTTACTCCTTATGGGTAGAACTTCCAAGAAGCGTTGGCTAACCTAGGAAAAGTTTTAACCAAGTGTATTGAGATGAACTTGTCCCTCAGTCCCGAAAAATGTGAATTCATGATGACTGAACGGACCATGCTAGGTCATACAATTTCTCAGCAAGGATTACAGGTGGATCCCAACAAAATTGCTACTATCCAAAAGGTTCCACCTCCTCAAAAGGTAAGAGATGTTTGGAGTTTCCTAGGCTTAGCAGGATATTATAGAAGATTCATTAAAGATTTCAATAAGCTAGCCTCGCCATTGTTTGGTCTTTTGGGGAAAGATGTTGAGTTTATATGGACTGACAACTGTCAAGATGCTCTGGATGACTTGAAAGATAAGCTAGTAACCGCCCCAATCTTGAGAGGTCCAAACTGGGCCCTACCTTTCCACATCCACACTGATGCCTCGAACAAAGCCATAGGGGCAGCCTTGGGACAAGTTGAGGAGAAACTGCCACATGCCATCTACTTTGTCAACAAAACCCTGTCCAAGGCAGAGTTGAACTATACTGTAACCGAGAAAGAGTTCTTGGCCGTACTCCATTCCTTAAACAAGTTCAGACACTACATCGCTGGTTATCAAACATTTGTACACACCGATCATGTTGCAATTAGATATTTAATGAATACACCTGATGTAAATGCTCGTATCATTAGATGGTTACTTTTGTTGCAGCAATTTGATTTGACCATTGTTGACAAGCCAAGTAAGGAAAATGTTGTTGTTGACTTTCTGTCTAGACTAGATTTTCCTGCAGGTGAAGAAGGGACGGTGGATGATCAAATGCTGGATGAACACCTGTTTGCTATTTCAGTACTCTCTCCATGGTTTGCTGATATAGCAAATTACTTGGTTTCAGCACAGTTCCCTTGGCACCTATCCTCAAAAGAGAAGAGCAAAATTGTGAGGAAAAGTGCCCCATTCACTTGGATTGGGGGCAACCTGTTTAAACTTGGGCCAGATCAGATCTTGAGGCGTTGTGTTAGGGAGGAGGAAGTATTTGACATCCTCCTAAACTGTCACGATGGGCCCTGTGGAGGCCACTTTGCAGGAAAAAAGGCTGCCTTCAAAATTCTACAGGCAGGTTACTATTGGCCCACTCTTCATCAAGTAGTGAGCAGCAATAGAAAAGATTGGGCAGATCGCTTGGTTGAGGCCACCTGGGCCTACAAAACCACTTGAAAAACTACAACAGGTTTCACACCTTATGAGATGGTCTACGGGAAGAAGGCTTTGCTGTCCATAGAATTCGAGTACAACACATTGAGGTTGGCAGCTCAGCTGGACCTAGACCTCATCCATGCACAACAGGAAAGATTACTACAGCTGAATGGATTGGATGAACATAGAATGTAGGCCTTCCTCCACTCAGAAGTGGTCCAACTCTAGAGAAAGATATGGCATGAATGGCACCTTAACGAAAAGCAATTTCAGTCAGGATATTGGGCGCTGCTATATGATTCAAGATACAAGGATTTCAAAGAAAAGTTGAAGACAAGGTGGCTAGGACCATATACAATGGAGAAATGCAACGACAATGGTTCGGTTCTCATCAGGACTATTGATGAAGAAGCCATCCCCATGCTCGTCAATGGGCATCGATTAAAAATCTACAGGAAACCCCTTTCTAGGCAGGGGTTGATTGAAACTTTGGACAATTCAGTGCTGGTAGTGGAGCAGGGCCCTGTCTCTACTCCACCCACACCTTGATCATCAAAAAAACGAAATAGAGAGAGAAAAAAAAGAAGGAATAAAAAGATCCTTGGGTGAAAAACTCTTAAAGGCGCCTGGGGTAGGCAGTGAGGGTGAAAACCTCCTGAAGGCGCCCCAACTCTCTCTCTCTCTCTCTCTCTCACAAAAAAAAAAAAAATCTGTTGAAAAATTGCAGGTTGCAGGGTCGCACAAAACAAGGACAGAGGTTGGCTTCAGGCCGCAGGCACACCTCACAAGCACTTCCTCCATGACCACCCCTCTCTCCTAAGATTTGATCACATTCTGGTCATGATTTCACCTTCTACAGGAAGTTCTGGGCCTTCTACAGGAAGTTCTGTAGCTTCTACAAGAAGTTCTTGTAGACCCTCCAAACAGGCCAGAATTGATCTTGAGAAAGAATATAAAAGTTGGAATCTGCCTGATAGGTCTATGAGCACCCTTGTACCCATCCATCACCATATGTCACCCTGTTTCATCTCTTTGCACCTCCGCTGCACCCATCCTGTTATTTGTCCCTGCACAATCACAAAAAAAAACCCCTGTTTTCTTCATACTGCCAGCAAGAATTTTTAGTAGCAAAATAAGCAGCAGTGTCTCGCTCCCCTTACCTATCAATCTCCATCTGGACTCCTCATCAGCCAAATCTCTCATCAGCAGTATAGCCCTGCTCGTTAGCTTGCATCCCAGGAGGAGAAGCAGCTACAGGACATCCTACAGGAATCCTGTAGCAGCTGATCCCTCTGGAAGACATACTCTGGAGACAGGGACGGCCGAAAACAACAGAGGAAACATGCAAAGGGCTCATCTTGAACGTGAAAATATCGTCAACAGCCAAAGCCAAGCGAACCTGTCCATGCAGCATCAACGAAAGAGGGGACGGGTTCCAAAACATGTGCTTGCAGCATCAACACACGAAGGAGCGGTTCCAAGACCTGAAGTCTGCATAACGCGGTCGTGACCACACAAGTAAGTGTCTAAACTCATTCGTCAATTGCATAAACTATATTTCAAAAGTTGCATGCCTATGGAAATGGTTTGGATTAAAGGAAATCGGTGGCCAGTCCACTGGCTACCCTCAGCCAATTACATAGCCTCGTGAGATCTGAACAAGCCAGTTACATTCAAAATCACCGACAAGATGTGCAGCCAACACGTGTGGAGTGTCCATTCAAGGAAAAATAGTCGGGACTGGTAGTGGTGGCGGCAGTTAACGGGAGAGGAGAGGTGATGGTGGTCAGAGATACGCAGAGAAATTACGGCCGTGATGTTGGATCAATAGTCCAGATCGGCCACCTCATTCGCTCCCTACGCATCACGCCGAAATTAAAAGATGCTCCACTGACACTCACACCACCTTCTGTTATTTTGAACTTGCAACGTCCTCGACTGGTGTACGTGTCTGCTGCTTCCCAAAAACTGTTAACCAGTCATCCTCCGCTGGATCTTCTACTTGTTTTCGAAAATCTCCCGCGTATCGGGCCCGCTCAGAGGCGCAGTGATATTTCTACAGGAACCCGGGGGGGGGTCTTCTACAGGAAGAGTCCTACAGGAGAAACTGCACAGCTTTCCGGAGCAGGGGAGCCTGGGATTTTTCTTCGTCGAGTTAGGAGCTCCAAAAAATGTAGGCTCGAAAAAATCCTCTATGCATGGTATGTTTTGAAAAGGTGGTGAATTGAATGGCATCCGATTAGGGAATCAGAGAAAATTCTACCTGTGAATTGAAAGAAAAGCATTTGCCTATGTATTACACTGGGTTTCCCAGTTGTTTCTACATCAAGATTCCCCTCCACGTTTCCTGTTTCTAAAATTCTCCTGTAGGAAAGATATGCAGCTGTGAGGGCCAGCCTGTGGATGAAAATTTTAAATTTACATATCTGAATGTGTGCTAAGAAGAAAACGTGGTCTCTGTCCTCTGTCTGTAGAGACAAAATTCTCCCTTTCATAAACAGATAGATGAGTCACAGCAGTCTTGAAACAAGGGAATTGTTGCTAATTGATATTGAACAGCCGAGGAATTCTTCCTTGAGTCTAGGGGGAAACTATAAACAACATTCCCTTTTCTGACCAAAGCATAAAAAAAGGGAGCACTCTCACCATGCCAGGGGGATTCATAAGAAAAGAACCCTCAAACTCCAACAAATTGCACGAGCAGCCTGAGATGGTGAACCTTTTCACACGAGCCAATTGGATGCCATTCTTTGACAAAATCCAGGGTCACGATGAGGAGATAGCTGAAGAATTTTTAATGTCCCTGAGACCTCAATCAAAGACACAGGCCACAGTCAGTTTTAGGGGTTCGACCCTAGAACTTACCCCTGAGCTCATCAGTCAAGTTACTGGTCTACCATTAGGGCTCTCTTGGATCAAAGAAGAGAGGGCATTAGGCCAAGCTGCTAAGAAAGCATTCTTTCTGCCTGAGGAACATCCTGTAGAAGACAAAAACGGGGTGAGGAGAGCCAACTTGCCTCCTCTCTGGAGTGAGGTCAGTTTCCAAATCATGAAGTACATTACCTGTGAAGGAAGATTCAGCATCCTCTATGGTTATCATTTCAGGTTGCTGTGTGAATTAAGACATGGAATTGATTTACCTCCAGCAATGAAACTGAGCATTCCCTATTTTCTTCTTCAGTCACTAATTGAATGTGGTACAAAAATGAATGAAGGGATTCCAGACCAGTTGGCCCATCATGGGCTCATCAAATTATTAGTGGAAGATGCCCTGCACACCTACACTGTCCCCATATCATGGGAAATCTTCCGAAACATGTCTAGGGATGACAATATCAGAGTTTTGGCCGAAAAAATCACCCCATCTAGCAGTGAGGAGGGGGAACGCATGGAAGAAGGTGAGAAAACCAATGATGAAGGAACGCAGAACATTCAAGCACAGCAAGGACAGAAAGATAAAGGAGAAATGGGCCAGATTGCTGAGCCTAAAACAGAGGCGCAAACAACAGCACAAACACCACGAGAAAGGAGAGTGCAAGTTAGAGCAGAGAGGGCTGAAAAACCCCAAATAAAAGCTGTCATAGCCAAAGTAGGCATGTCCAAACAACAAGGAAAGACACAACCTGAAATAGCAGCAACACAACTAGAAACAATTGACACAGGGGCTTCTACAGGAAGCAGAGAAAAAGAACAGCAAGAGGAGAAATACCCCGAGACATTGGCAAGAGAGGCAGCAGTTGTGCTTGCCGCTCTAAGCACACCTCCAAAACAAAAAGGGAAGAGGAAAAGGCAAACTTCCATGTACTTTAAAGCAAGGAGGAGCACACGAATCAAAGCAGGCAGACCCCAACCTCAATCAAAGGCACCAATTGTCATTGAGGACACAACACCTAAGCCAAAAGAAGAGTCCCCTATAAAGATGTCCATCACCTACGAACGAGGAAGCCCAAAAACTTCCACATGGAGAGAGAAAATTAGGTTGGTGGACTCAAAGACAGCTCTACAGGAAGCTGAGGAATCTCTATAGGAAACTCTAACTATGCTAAGGGAGACCGAGAAACTAGAGGAAAAGGCGGCCAAACACTCACAGACAGAAGAAAAGACAGAGGAAATATTGGAACCTAGCCCTCAGCCTAGCTTGGGCTCATACTATAACCTGTTAGAAGCCGGGAAGATAATTCCCCTGAAATTTGTGGTGCCACTTTTCTTTGCACTGGAAGAAGAAAGGATTAGGACTCACACTTGGATGAAGATTGCTAAATCCAAGGGAGTGGCAGACATAGGCCACCTGGAAGAACAACTCAAGGAATCAAGAAAGGAATTGGCTATGGTAAGGCATGTGGAGAGCAGTCAAAGGGCCAAATTACAGGAAGAGAATGAGTTGCTGAAACAACAGCAGCTCCAGGGAAGTCACAGGGAAGATAGGCCCCCCATCTTGGGAGAACAGCAGCAACAGGAAAGGCCTCCAGAAGACAAAGAAACCCCTGATGAACAGCAAAGAGAGGACAGGCTGTAGGCTAAGGTTGAGGCACTAACAAAACAGCTACAGGAGAAAGAATTACAGGCAGTAGGGGAAATACAGACTCTAAAACACCAGGTGCAAGAAAAGGAAGCCCAATTGGCCTGCATGGCCAGCTGGGCAATAGAAGCTTTGCAATGGCGGCAGCCCGCCAAGTCATATGCCTTATACCTTAAAGATCAATGGTTGCAGTTCCAGATTAACAACTTGGCCCAAAGGGGCACCATTCCATTTCAAAATTACCATCAATTCATGGCTTTGTGTGACAGTAGCTCAGCAGAGGATAAGGCCAAATTATCAGAGTTCTATTTACACAACTTGGCCCTTCCTAACATGAATCTGTGGGACCCCAACGCTGCAGTGGGAGATGTGCAACTTATGGCCATGGCCTCTTGGTTAAACCATGAGGGAAAAAGGGCAACAGAGATTCGAAATCTCATGAACAAGGAGCTAAGTGAGCCACTCATGATCAGAGCAGAGCCGGAGGATCCCTCAGCCTTAATATATTCCCACCAGCACCTAGCCAATAACCCTCAGGTTCTACCAGACTACATTGAACGAAAAGCTCAAGCCATTGCTCATTTCGAGGACATGGAAAGATTGTTGGGGGATAACTGCATTCATACTTGCACAAGGAGGTAGAACACACTGTCCAACAGTCTGAAAATAAGAGAATACCACACCCCAACAAGGATGAGGGAGGCCTTGGCAAGAGTACCCCTCTATAAGCAGTCAATGCAAACTCTGCAGGCCAGTTGGATCGGCCTAAAGTACAGTCCTCCCTTGCTCTTAGGATTGCTGGAAGGAGTCAAAGAAGAAGAGGAACACAGGCAGTGAGAGGAAGTAGAAAGAAAAACAGGATTTCATGACAAGGAAGAAGACAGCACTTCGGAAGCCTGGGATGTGAGAGAGGTAGTCAAAACAAACAAGGATGATGAGTTGGCTTAGTTGCTCAGAGGATGAGCAACCCATTTAGCAGGGGGGTGATTATGAGCCCCAAAATTGGGTAACTTATTCGGCTCATTTTGCCTAATTGTTCTTCATCAATCCACCATTTTTCATAGTTTATGCATGCTTTTGAGTATATTTATGTTAATTGAACGAATGAGAATAGTCACTTGACCAAGAAGGCTAACACGTGGTTATTGCAGATTTTTGGACAACTTTTGAACCAAGGCCAAGCATTTATGAGCCAGATGATAGCTAAACACAAGGGAACAAGGGTGAGGATTCTTAGGAAGGGTGTCTCCTGCACTAAATGGCCCCTTCCTCGAATTCTCTACCATCAGCTCGGAGTTCAGCAAGCCACCAAAAATGATTCCCAAGGGCAGCCGAGCATTTTTGTGTAAAGTGACTGATTACTGGTAGTTTGAGCAGTCGAGCCCCTTGAGTTAAGGAGGGTTGTCGGAGGTCCTTGTAGTGTACAAGAAGGAAGGCTTCCAGCCTTCGTAGGTTATTTTTTGAACATTTGTATTTTGCACTCTAATGCTGCTCTGTTTTCAGCTCATCTTGGAGTTTTTGCTGTAAACAATTTTATGACATGGTTAATTTATGAGTAATGGAGATCAGTTTCATTTTGCTTCAATTATGAGCTTCTTCTTAGGAGACTATAGCTCTTGGGGTTGGTCCCAACCCAAGCGCTAGGACCTCCTCTGTGTATTGTTATATTTTTTTTGCTGTACTCATAGAATAATTTCTGCCAGTAGATTACAATCTTGCTTGGTTACTTAGTCCATTTTTGATGATAGAAATAGTTGTTCATGTTTCAGGTTGATTTAATAGGTTGGTAACAGAAAAGTTCTTTGGAAAGGGCTATCAAGCAAACCCTGATTTCACCTCTCCCTCCTTGGGACCATGAGCTGAGACCAAGGTGTCCTTGCTGCCATAAAAACATTGTTCTTACTTCTTCATGCGATTGCTAGTGTTAGGTTCTTAGATGCAAAAGTTGGTACCAGTTGTGGTTACATGCTTGGATCCATTCTTGCTTGGTTTTCGTAGTTGACTTACATGATTTTCTGCCAACACATTGCTGTCCATCATGATTTCTGGTATTTAGGTCAAATTAGGTTAAAGTGGTTAGATCCTTGGTTTTCCTAGTCTTTGTTTGATCAGTTTGGAAAATAACGTGCAGAGCACCTGTGATACCTCATCCCCTACCCTTATCCCATCAATTCAACCTGTTTCGTCCTCTAACTCGGGTTCTTGCCTCTCATTTGCCACGTTTTCTCACTTTGCCCTAGTTCCTACATTCTTGCGCAACATTGCTTCTCCTATCTTCGAACCAAACCAATCACCTTAACCACTCTTCATCCTCAATCACCAAGTCCTAGACCTACTCACACACTTATCTCACCTCCATACCCACTTCTTCACCTTTCTTCCACCATCAACCCTCCAAAAGTCCATTTCGGAACATCTTGTAGAACATCATGTAGAAGCTACAGAACATCCTGTAGAACCCCTGCAGACTTCCTGTAGAAACTCACGATAGCGGTTTCTTGAGATCCGATCACTGTGAAACTCTCTGGAAGGGTGCTAGGGACCCCTTAGGCCCTCTTTTCACCTTCCCAACCTCCTGCAATCGCCTACTCCATTTCCTTTCGCCAATCCACCTCTGCACAGTCAAAAACAATTAAAGCACATGCATAATAATTCTGCCAACTTACTCAAAAATACAAAAAGATGTTTCCTTTCCAGATTTTACTACAGAAGTAGCTTATTCACATGCATTTTACCTTTCTAAAATTCAATGGCATCCATTTCCACCACTTTCATCTCTTTTCTTGCACCAATAGGGTTAGTTAATAAAACTAGGGTTTGCATTTCCTTTCAGCTTTCAGCTTCTTTCTGCAAGTAGACTAGCCTCTTTTGAGTTAGCTTTCATCTATCATAGTTAAAAGCTTTTTCTAAAAGCTCATAGAATTTGGCTTAAGCTGCTAGCGGACTTGTGCTAGCTAATCAAGTGACAGCCGCGACAAGAGCTAGTACTTGTGCATATAGCACCGTCGCTTCCAAGTTTGTTAAGAACTAC
This sequence comes from Pinus taeda, assembly GCA_000404065.3. Classification (NCBI taxonomy): domain Eukaryota; kingdom Viridiplantae; phylum Streptophyta; class Pinopsida; order Pinales; family Pinaceae; genus Pinus; species Pinus taeda. Next base: position 152,913 of record APFE030533890.1, on the reverse strand, counting down.
CGGGTTGATAAAAGTAAAGAAGGGAGCCCTAGGAGTTGCAACATTATTGCTGTAATACTACAGCCCACCAAGTAGGAGTCCCAAAAATGGTGTTAATGTAGTGCCTTGACCGCGATAGCGCGAAGAGATAAGTATGATGACATTGGGTGGAAGCAAGTTTGTGACCTTGCAATGAGTCAACTGAGATGCATGGGGTTATAACACATGGAGGGTAAATGGAAGCGTGCCCTTTAGAAACCTGTAATGGTACACAACTTGAAAGAAACACACGAGTGATATGACATCATATGCTAAGATGCAAAATAGTCCACAGGTTAAAGTGATGGGTTAATCCAACAACACGCATTCAAGAAGATTCATACAATTGCATACAAAGTATTTCATAAGAAAATGTGTAAGTTAAACAACATACATTGCTAAAGAAACCAAAATAGTCTAACTACAGTAACAAAATATGCATGAAAGCATGTTGGCTCTCTTATTATTATTATAAGTGAAAGCTCCATCCATACATACACCATTGAAAACCACTAGCCCCAATAGTGGAACATTACAGTCAAGAACACCTGCTCCTCCAAAGAAGTATACTGCTCTATGTTTTGGAGAAGCCAAGGCTCGTTACAATACTCCCAAGCCTTCTCTAAACCTAAGGCTAGCCAAGAGCTTGGCTCCCAAAACCCTGTTCTATGAGTTATGAGGTTCTATTTATAACAAAGGGTGGGGTGACCCTTGACATTCCCCTTTATGGCTCTTTGACTACCCTCATGACTCTTCAACTCCTTTACAAATAACTCATTACATTACATAGTGATTGTTCATATTCCACTAATGACACTTGGAACTTCACTTATAACATATTTACAAACAATATTACATTTTCCACGTTTACCTATGTGAGACAAAATAGGGTAGAGACAACCTAACAATAAAACACACTATGAATCCAAATTTTGGGGAAAGACCAATTCAAAAACCTCCACTTGGTGCTTCTCTGTTACATATTGATGTCAATCTTGGTACTGTGCGATGATGCCCCCAAACTGCTTGATGGTGTCTTTCTGATAGCGGACTCTTGCCTCCATAGCTTCTGGGTATATGGCCTTGGAACCTTTGTCCAACTCATCCTGAAGCATGTGCAACATGATATTGACCACGACAAGAGAACTAATGTACTTCTACATGTTTTGTGCACTCAACTCTAAGTCATCGTTGGTGGCCTCTAGCCTTAGCTGCTCCATGTACCTATCGATCTCTAGCTGGACTTGGTTCTTGTGCTTAGCTTCGGTGAATGAACCGATTGACGAGATCGTGTGTGTTCTTACCATGACATCCAAACTCTTATACCTTTGTGCATATGAATCTTGTATGTTGATAATGAATGGGGTGAGTTGCTCATAGTTCTGGATCAATATCCGAACCTTTGCTTTGTCTAGCTCTGCCCGCGGCTTCATCATCTTTGGAAAGTAAAGCATTGTCCACTCTTGTACATGGGTTATGGTAGCATGTATGTCCCTAAGAGTTTGAACCAACTTATTGCTCCATTGCTGTAAGTCTTGCACATATAAAACCTCCTTATGCATGGTGACGAATCTGTCATAGATATTCTGCATGGTAGTTTCAACTGTTAATAGTTAAGAAAGTATCACTTTCCTCATCTCTGCCATTGTAGAACCTGCGATCTTCTCTTTGGATTGTTCTACCTCTTGCCTGGCTATCTGCAATTTCTTTTCCATCTGTTCATTCTCAACTAATAGGAACTTAACATTTGAGCTTGTGGCTCCTACATAAGCCAAAGTGGCATCGACAATGGCAACTGGATGCTTTCTGACAATTGAAACTATCACCCTTTCTTTCATGAATGCAAGTGATGCGTGATCATGCAGAAAATCCTTTCTTCGCGCTTGTACAATATTCTTCTACAACTCGTCAAATAATAGATTGTACATAGCCATCGCCAGATTGTCATAAAAGAAAATAACCTCTCCTTTCTCGCTTGGGACTGGTTCTAACACTAGAGGTGGTGGAGACTGAGAGCTGACCTCAGGTGCTCTCGGCATGAGGTCAGTGTCTTGATCCTGTGGCTCCTGACCTAACTCCATTTCCATCACTTCAATTAGTTTCCCAATTTGTTGAGAAAACTCCCGATCATTCATCAATTCATAGTCTTCTTCAGCTATCAGTGGTTCTAACTCCTCAACCTGTATGGGTGTTGTTTTCCCAATCATCACGCCTTGCCTTTCTTCTTCTTCTTGTTTATGCTTCTCTTCCCTCTCTCTCCTTCTCAGCTCATTCTCTTCCTTCAACTTCTTTTCTATTTCCTACAACTTTCTTTCTGCTTCCTCAACCTTTATTTTTCTTTCTTCATTCGCTCTGCTCTCTTTAGCCACTAGTCCCTCTTTGCCTCTACTACCAAAACTGCTTTCTCAGTGATAAGGTCTACTTTCATCTTGTAGCTTTGCTTTGCCTCTATGTTCTCAACAATATCGTTCTTGCCCTTGTCCTGCACTGGTTTGCTGCTTATTGTTGTTATTGTTGTTGCTTCTTGCATTGTCGCTGCTTGCAGAGCAGCTTTGCAAGTTGTGGCTATACTGACCAACTCATGGAGCTTGGATTCATTGTAATAGTATCTCCAAGGGTCCTCCTCATGCCAATGAAATGTCCTGTGGATCCATGGATAATACACCTTTGCACAGTGGTTCTTGCAAATACCACGGGGATCTAAAGATTAAAGTCTTTGGTGGCGAATTTGAACTTCACTATCTCCTTAGCTTCGACATCCACATCCTTCAAGCTCTTAATCTCGTACAATTCAATCCGCAAAGGAAGAGAGGGCGATGGTGCCTTCTTCCTCCTATGCAACCCTATTGATAACCCTATGGAGATGTGATATGAGACCTCTTACATGACCAACTTGTCTGTGGCATACTTTGGTAGAACATGTAAAGGCTTCTATCCGTCAAACATCCTAATGAAGGTGCCACCTGGTGAGGCATACCAATATGCAATGTCAAGTATTGCATCCATCCACTCTTGGGACATGCAAGGCAGATCTTGCTCAAATATCAACTTATACAATGGGATGATGAAATGGTCAGTTAGCCTTGCCATAACCCCTCGGTAGCTACAGTCTAAAAGCGACTTACAATAAATGTTGACGACAGTCTCTTTTGGTGTCCATGTCCAACTCATGCTAAAAAATTGATGCTGGGCACAAATTGCATCAAGTAAATATGTGAACATGTAGAATATCACTTGCTCATCCTTGGGTATATTCCAAGCTTTAGTCACATGGACTTTCAACTAAAGAGCCAACATATCTAACTAGTTGAATGGCCTTCCATTCCTCACCCAATGGTCCAACACAACCACCCAATTATCAGGAAAGGTCTTCATGCTCCCTTGACCTATAATATGTTGTCACGTTTAACGGCACCTGTAGCACAAGTGCTACAGAGGACATAGAAAGCTTCTTAGAGACAGCCTTTGGGTTGATTGTAGACCAGTGCCTAGGACATCTTAAATAGAGGAATGAATGGAGGATTTTCAACGGGGGCTTTTGGTTGTACTCCAATTGTCACAAATTTTAAAAGGATAAAAGGGGGTTTGGTTCAATCGGCCTTCATGAAGGTAAACCCAAGCCAACACATGGATCTGAATGCCCAAGGAGTAAATCAGGCCAACCTCAAAGAGAAATGCCTTGTTCTGGTGGCCCACACACAACAACAAACAAATTTATATTGAAGTTATAGTAAAGTGAAGAGGAGGAAAGAAAGGAGGGAACTCGATGCATAGCACCTTCAACAAAATCCCAAGCAATAATGTTCCAGCAGAAAGATGGAAGAGGGAAGAGATGCAATGGTAGAGACAATGGACTGTTATTCAAGGCTTTCAGACCATATACCTCATGGGCACATTTGTCACTAAAAGCATAAGCAAATCTATGCACATTATAGGTACCTAAGTAAATATGTAGCTAACACAAGTGTTGTCGCTGCTTAGTAACAAATATACAATCATGAACATGAGTGAAACCCACAATGGAGCGCTAACTAAGGTTTCATGCCAAATATATCATGGGTACCTTTATCATCAAACAAGATGAGTAAATCTGGGCTTACACAGGTACTGCAGGTTAATCAAATAACATAAGTAAATATGTCGTATACACAAGTACTACAGGTTACAGACTAACAGAAGTAACTATGTCTTAAACACAGGGATTGTTCGCTATGTAGTAGCCTAGATAAATCCATGAATCAAGCAGAAACCAACAGTTTCATTACACTATTTCAGAGAAGGTAAAACATATATGAAATGAGATTTATAGAGGGGAAAACATATTGGCATTGCCATGATTGGAATCACCAGAATAGTTTCATTAATCTTCAAAAGGAGTCTCATTCACCATTCCATTTACATTTAGAATTTCGGAGCCCTATGTAAGTGTTTCTTCCCCCTATTTAGAAGAAGAGGGGGAGCTTGGGTTACAGTTACAAAAATATATTCGCTAGAGTATCTAGGTGTCTTCTAGACTAGCTGTCTTAGCGAGCGATGTCTTGTTGTCCAAAAGATTACAAGGATCTGATTCCTTCTTGAAATACAACAGTTACAGAATAAAATAAAAATAAAATTGAATGGTGAGGGGTGGAAATATCCCTCTATTGTCCCTCTGAAAGCCCTTAATCAGGCCACGTCTCTGCCATGATGCACTTTTCCTACTGCTCGGTCGGTTCCTGTCACTTTCACCTTAACTGCCTGAATAGCTCATTCTCCAAAGTTGGGAGTGGATCAACTGTGAATCCCTTTCACTGAGTAGAAATGGAGCATGTCTTGACAATCCTTTGTTGTGTATCAGGGTGGAGTCCCATGCCTCCATTTACTGTCTAAAGTCATGCGTCAAGGTAGTCAAATTCATTTTAGTGGCCCATGTAGTCCTTGGTTTCTTGTTGCAGGGCCTTCTATAGGATTAGCCCATATTGCTTTGCCACTACCCCGTACTTCTATTCAAAGTCTCAACTACCAACCCATCCGCCTTTAAAGCTCTGTACCATATTCTCGGAGCCTCGCGATATCGAGGTTTTTACTTTTAAAACATTATGAAACAACGAGCTCTAATGCCCCTTAGTCCCCTTTAGTTTAGCCCCTTTCAGTGTTTCTGCATCATAGGACCGAGGGCTGTGACTTTTGGCTTAGTCCTAGGGTGCTAGGGTCTTTGGACTCCCTTCTAGGGGCTTTTTCCTTTGTTGCATAGAATCCTGCATATTGGTGGATTCTAGCGGTCACCTTTGGTATCTCCCCTTGACACCTACGATTGTCGATCCGTGGGATTGGGCTCACCTGGGATATTGCAATCCGAGTATAGGAGAGGGCCTTCCTACCATATTACATAGAGCCTGCTGATTGTCTGGATGCGAGTCTTCAAGGAAGCAAGATGCATAAACTATCGCATTCGGGAGGGTTCTCTCCTATCACAATCGTAGGTCGGAAGGGACTTTGACGAAGGAGGGCTTTCATTTACGCGATTGCTGATATTGTAGGACCTCCAATATTGCACGAATTCTAACATGTGGGACCTCCAACCACTGATAAGCTAATATACTGTGCTCGGGACCTCCCATCATCGATAAGCTAGTATACTGTGCTTGGGACCCTCCAATCACCGATATACCTTGCTTTGGATTCGTCGATCACCAATATGTCATGCTGCCTGAGTGCAATATGCGATTGCAATGACCATGGGCCTCTGAAGTTTGCGATTGTCGATATCGATGATCGCTAATCACAAGTTTCTTTCCTTCCCCGTTGCACTGCTAGGAAACTCAAAATTGCAATCGCGATGAGCCTCCCTTGGTGTTTTCTCTTAATTTTTTACTAGCTTTCAAAGCGCAGCTTCAATCCGCTTTAACTTCTACTCCAAAATTCCATTTTCAGACTTCCATATACCATTGGAAATCTTATCACGAGCGCTATGCAATGGAGAGGGTCTGACTTTAGAGAGATTTTGTGGCTTGAAAGATGGATTCAAACTTCACTACTCTTTCTCACCCTTTTCACAACTGAAAACACATTTAGCAGTGAGTAACAACATTGGCTCCAACGAGGGACAATGCCTTGCTAGCAAGGTGGTGAGAACTTGTAGACCACTAATCTTCACCATTGAGCATAGAGTTAAAAATATAATGAACTTGTATAACCATAAAATCTCCATGAAACTTTGTTTGCAGGGAGTCCTTTCCTCATCAAACTGAAATGCAGAAAAATAAATTCTACCAACTCGAAATTAAATGCTCAGATAGTGAGATTATTTATATAGAACTCCTATCTACATACAGAGCTCAATTCACCTATAAGTGATTTCAACCCTCCAATGGAGCCAAGCCATCATTTGGGTGTTGGACCTAATGCCTCCCTGTTCTTAAAATTTTAAAAATAAAATAAGCATGCACCATGAAAAATCTGCAAATAAAAATCCTAATGCATACTCCAGAAACATTCTCTGATGCTGATTGAAGAATGTCGTCATGTAGATAGCTTCAGGGTCATAGAGCTAACAAGAAAAATTTTCAGCTGCCTTATTTTCATGAAAAGTACACTGACCAATATCTTCTTGGTTAGGGCAACCACAATTATGGTTCAACTCCTCAGATTTAGATTCTTCTAGAAAAGCTTGTTGCTGATCATTTGCTACCCGTTTGTCAATGGGCCAACCCTCTTGTAAATCTATAATAGATTATTCAATGTCTGAACTCTAAGAGTCATAGATTGGAGAATATACTGAAAATTCTTGGCAGGAATATTTCTACAACCGACAGTCACAGACCTAGCTTGGTCCTTCAACTTTGTGCTCTTCTTGAAACATTTACTGTTGGGAGCCTTCTCCCCACTTGTTTGTAAGTGGATCCCATTGACAATTTGTAACCACTTCATCCTCCTCTGAATCATATGAATCATAAATTGGGGGAGGTAGAAATTCAGACAGTGGAGTCGCCAGGATGTTTGCCATAAGATTGAAACAGTGGAGTTGCCAAGGTGAGAGATCTTCAACCCACACTTCCCTTGCTCACATGATAGAGAGAATGTAAAGATTTGTTGTACCTAGGGAAGAATATTCTAATCTATTCTCCGACAATGATGCTAGAAATATTTTGTCGCTTTTAACGGCACCTGCAGCACGAGTGCTACAGGGGACATAGAAAGCTTCCTATAGACAACCTTTGGGTTGATTGTAGGCCAATGCCTAAGACATCTTCAATAGAGGAGTACATGGAGGATTTTCAATGGGGACTTTTAGTTGCACTCCAATTGTCATGAATTTTAAAAGAATAAAATGGGGCTCAGTTCAATCGACCTTCATGAAGGTAAACTCAAGCCAACAAATGGATTTGAATGCTCAAGGGGTAAATCAAGCCAACCTCAAAGAGAAATTCCTTGTTCTGGTGGCTGACACACAACAATAGGAAGATTTATATTGAAGTTGTAGTAAAGTGAAGAGGAGGAAAGAAAGGAGGGAACTCGATGTATAGGGCTTCCAACAGAATCCTAAGCAATAGTGTTCTAGCAAAAAGATGGAAGAGGGAAGAGATGAAATGGCAGAGACAATGGAGCGTTATTCAAGGCTTTCAAATTATATACCTCATGGGCACATTTTTCACTAAAAGCATAAGAAAATATGTACACATTACAGGTTCTTAAGTAAATCTGTAGCTAACACAGGTTTTGTTGCTTCTTAGTAACAAATATACAATCATGAACACGGGTGAAACCCACAATGGAGCGCTAACTAAGGTTTCATGCTAGATATATCATGGGTACCTTTATCACCAAACAACATGAGTAAATTTGGGCTCACACAGGTACTGCAGGTTAATCAAATAACATAAGTAAATCTGTCTTTTACACAGGTACTACAGGTTACAGACTAACATAAGTAACACTGTCTTAAATACAGGGATTGTTCGCTATTTAGCAGCCTGGATAAATCCATGAATCAGGGAGAAACCGATTGTTTCATTACACTATTTCAGAGAAGGTAAAACATATATGAAATGAGATTTACAGAGGGGAAAACAAACTGTGAATCTCCATGATTGGAATCACTGGAATAATTTCATTAATCTTCAAAAGGACTGTCATTCACTAGTCCGTTTACATTCAGCAATCTACATCTCAAGTCCCTCATGAACAAGCATTTAGAACCAAAATGGAACCGAAGAATTTGGACCACTGTGAGTGCAGATTTATGGAATCCTGTGGATTGAATGAGGAAGTACAATTTATTACATGGCCACGTGCCTTTAGAACTAGGGAAGTTCAATAAACTTCAAACTATAGATATTTTTGTAAATCAATTAACTAGCTATATTCCAGACGCTGCAAAGAAGTAGAATATCTTAATCTTTCTTGCAACACACTTGAAGGTCCAATTCCATTGTCACTCAACAAACTTCTAAGTCTACAAGACCTAGATCACTCCTCCAACAATTTGTTGGGAAGAATACCCATATCACTAGAAAATCTCACAATTCTCTGCCACTTGAATTTTTCTTTCAACAAGTTGTCATGAGAAGTCCCTAAAAGATTGGAGTTTTCAAAAAGATTGGCACAATAACATTTATGGGAAATCTCGGTCTATGTGGATCTTGGGTAAGTCTATCACCATGTTATTCTAACAAACATATAAGTGTTTTGGATTTAAAAAGATTTATCATTCTTGTTGTTGCTATTGCAACAATTGTTGTATTGTGTTTGCTTCTAGGAATAATAAGGGGACGAAATTGAAAAAGACATATTCTTAGAGACACTTGTGTAGAAATTATGTTGTAGATATGCAACTGCTCATGAAGTTGTAATAAAAATCACAAGACACAAAAATACTCTACTTCTCTGCGGACTTGTGTAGAAATTATGTTGTAGATATGCAACTGCTCATGAAGTTGTAATAAAAATCACAAGACACAAAAAATAGTCTACTTCTCTGCGGATAATAACTCTCAATTTAGAACAAAAATTTAGACTTGCAATAAGAAATCACACACATGAAAATAGTATTTTTTCTTGGGGAAAGAAATATGCTAAAACCCCAATGTCTGCTTGCATTAATATGATGAATAGAATTGTATTACAATTGCTTTTCTCAACTAAGCACAACCTGCAAGTGCATAACCTATCACTTTTCTCACTGAAAGGCTCTGACCCAAACTTAGTCAATTTTTTCCTCTGCCTTAGCTCCTATTTCCTTGCGTTGTTCCTTGAAAAATTAGGCCCTTATTATTTAGGAATTTCTCCAAAATGGATTACGCAATTCCTTAGGCTGATCATCTGACTACATGCAACACATGTGCACTCAAGAATAGTTTATAACTGACATTACACTGCCTTGGAATTTCCACCAAGCCCGGGGAACTCAAATTCTCTACATGCACTAGCTATTTTGGGTTGATTGATCAATTAATTGGATGATCACTGAGTTAGACTGAAGTCCCACTACACAACTGACCTTTCACTAGTTTTTCCAACATTTAGAACTAGTTTAACTTAAAACAACCTTAGATAAATGACCTTGATTGCTACAAATTATAAATCACACATGCTTAACTGAACTCTAACTCCTCCAACTCAAATTTACTAAGTCAACTGGGTGACACAAGCCATGCCACACATGTTAACATCATCCAAGTTGTCTGCTGATGTGGAAATTTATTTTTTCTCAATTTAATCAAGACAAAATTAAATTGAGAATTTCTTGCTGCATTTTCTTACACTCTCTCTTAACAAGAAAGGGATTATCAACCACCCCTATCCTGTACCTATGGAACTCGAACTTCCCATTTGACAAGGCCTTTGTCAAAATGTCAATATCTTGTTCCTCTATTGGAATGCACTGTAACAACATTATCCACCTCTGCACACAGTCCCAACTATGGTGATACAAGATATCGATATGCTTGGATCAATCGTGAAAAATAGGATTCTCTAAGAGCTTAATTCAACTCTGAAGATCACAGTAGATCACAGTTGGGTCCATCATCTGACTAAACAATCCAACAAATATATTTCTCATCCAGATCACCTCACATGTTTCTTGACTTGTAGCCATGCATTCTGCTTTTGTGGAGCTAAGCACTATAGATTTTTGCTTCCTATTGCTTCCTATTGTACTAAGAAACCATTGCAAACCCAACGCTGAAGATTCCACAAGATGTACTCTTTTGGTCTGAAGGAATCCCTGCCCAATCTGCATCCATGAATCCACACAACTTCACTCTCTTTGTCCTTTTGTTCCAAATTCCAAACTGGGTAGTAACTCTCAAGTACCATAACATATGATTAGCTTCCCTCCAAAATAATTTGGTTGGCCTAACCATAGCTTGGCTTAGCTGTTTGATTTCATATCACATATCTGGTCATGTGTTCACAAGGTACATCAGTGAACCCACTAGTTACCTATAAATGGTGCATCCACTTATTCACCTAAAGTGGCATCGTCCCTCCTCTAGTTGGTCGCTAGAGGTGTCTCCATGGGTTTTCAACTCTCCATGCGAAATCTCTGTAGTATCTCATTTACATACTTTCCTTGAGAGAAAAACAATTCCCCATCACCTTGCCATACTTCCAAGTCGAGGAAGTAGTGCATGAGACCCATGTCCTTTATTTCAAATTCTCTTGCAAGGTCCTCCTTGCAAGATCTAATCAACAGCTCATTACTAGTTAAAATTAAATCATCAACATATAAGCCAATAAGCAATTTACCTTGTACCAAAATATGATAGAGGTTTGCATCTACTTCACTTTTGGTGAAGCGCAAACCAGTGAGATAACTATCTATCGTGGTGTACCAAGCACAGGGTGCTTGTTTGAGATCATACAACGCTTGCTTGAGTTTTCACACATGAGACTCTGGATCAAAAGTATCAAAGCCTTTTGGTTTCCCAATGTACACCTCCTCCTCAATAAATCCATTGAGGAATGTTGTTTTTACATCCTTTTGGTGGATATTTCACCCCATCTGCATAGCCAAAGCAAGAATTGATCTAATGAATGAGTACCTTTCTATAGGAGAAAAGTTCACTTCATAGTCAATTACTTCAACTTGAGTGTACACCTTGACCACAAATATGGCCTTGTACTTATCTATGATTCCATCTTCTGCCAATTTTACCCTGAAGATCCATTGCAAACCCACAACTGATTTATCTGATGGTCTTGGGACCACTTCCCAAACACTATTCTTTACAATGGATTCATACTCCTCCACCATTGCATCAACCCATATAGTTTTATCTACTGCTTCCTCGAAATTTGATGGCTCAATCTCTACAAGCTCATACATTAGAGCCATGTAGCCAGTGTACTGATCTGGTGACCTTCTCTGCCTACACAAATTTCAAGGATCACCCACATTCTCTCTTGCATCTTGCACAAGTCTCTCAACTTCCCTGGTTATTTTTCGTTCCTTCTTTGGATGGTTCTTCTTGAATGGCAGTCTCCACTCTTTTATCCTAAATTTGTGGCTACTCTGCAACTTCTTGAGGCTCCTCCTATGGTGGGATTTGAAGCTCCTTCTCAAAAGAGCACCACATCACTTTCTCCTCATCAAAGTTTACATCCCTTCACACAACTGTCATTTTGAGGGATGACAAGTACACATTGTATTTTTGGGGAGTTTCTATGTAACCCACAAATACCCCCAATTCTGTTGTAGGCTATAGCTTCTTCCTTGATTCTTTGGAGACAAGGCAGTAAATAGAGGCTCCAAAAATCTTAAAGTGTGACATTCAACTTTCTCCCTTAGAAAGCCTCCTCCAGTGTAATCATGCCAATAATTTGATGGGGACATCGGTTATGCAAATAGACTGATGTGCTACATGCCTCAGCCCACAAATGCAGAGGTAGGCCTTGGTCATGCAACATCACCCTCGTTTCTCCCACAATGCTATGATTCTTTCTCTTAGCCACCCCATTCCACTATGGGTTGTGGGGTGCTATCAACTCTTGTCGAATACCTTCTTTTGCACCAAATTTTTTAAATTCATCTGACGACATGTACTCACCTCCATTATCGCTCCTAAGAGCCTTCACCTTCTTACCAATTTCCTTATCGACTAGTGCCTTTAACTCTACAAACTTGGAGAATGTCTCCTCCTTCTGCATGAAGAAGATCCAACACTTCTTTGAGAATTCATCAATAAAATGGCAAAACATTTTTGCCTAGTAGTGGAGGTTATCGAGAAAGGTCCACAGACATCAAAGTGGATCCTTTCAAGGACTACATGTTATTTTCTATCATGCTCATAGAATGTGGATTTTGTGTACTTCCCCAAAGTACATTCTTTGCATACATCATGTTGCTCAAATGCTCCTTTGGGAAGGCATGTGGCTATTTTTTGCATAATATTCAGAGTTCCATGATGCAAATGGTTGTCTTCTATTCCAAAGTTCACCAATATCACGGCTTTGCACCTTCTCCACCTTTGTCCTTAAAGATTCACAATCTTCCACATCTATCTTATACATGTTCTTTACAAAAACCCTAATCTTCTTCATCTATCCCTTGGCTATGTGTCTCAGGAATGCATTTCCTTTGTTGAAGATCACATCATAACCACGGTCTTCCAAAACTGCAACAGAGATGAGACTTTTCTTTAGGCCCAGAACAAACATGACATCCTTGAGCTTGAGGGGGGATCCTGACTCCCTCTGAAAGGTGATTGTACCAACCCCAGTCATGCTATACCTTCCATCGTCCCCCATCTCGATGTGCATCTACAAATATTTTTCGTCCATGTCATTGAAAAAGTATCTACACCCTGTCATGTGGAATGATGCACCTGAGTCCAAGTACCACATGCTCCCCATCACTGTTTTGGCCATGCATGCAATGAGGGAAAGGTCAAGCTCAAACTGTGAAGCCAAACCTTCACCTATTGCTCTTCTTGAGGTCTTCTTGCTTGCCTTTTTGTGTGGACACTTCGTGGCATAGTGCCTGAATTCATGACAATGGAAGCATTTAATTTTCGACAAATATTTCTTCTTGCCCCCTTGGATGGAATCCAGTTTGGATTGAGATTTCTTCCCTTTTCCCTTCTTTTCCTTTCCATCCAATGAAATTTTTCTTCATCCTCACCCTTGGATTAAGTCCCATATCTGCTATTTCACCTTATTTCCTCTTGTACCAAATCAGACCATAAGCACTCCCAATTCAGTAGTTTCTCCCTCCCATTCACTGAATCTTGATAGCTATGATAGCTCTTGCGAAGGCCCCGAAGGGCTAGGATTACGAAGTATTCTTCAGGAACATTTACACCAACCCTGCAAAGTTCATCATGACATTGTGTCAACTTGCTCAAATACTAAGGAATAGTGTCATTCTTCTGCATCTTGACACTTCAAAGTTTATCCTTGAGCACCATCTTCACGTGGTCACTAGTATTCTCAAACAATGCTTTCAGTTCTTTCCACATTGTGAACGGAGTTTCTTTTCCATGCAAATGAGACAATGTGATCCTGTACTCCCTCCAAGATTATTTTCGTCTCCTTGGCTACATATTTCTTCCATTGAGCACAATTCTGGGCTTCACATTCTGGTGGTTGTGCAACTTCTATCTTGATTATTCTAGTAATCCATTTTCATCCAATATCGCCTCCATGCGATCCTTCCATGCAACAAAATTAAAGGTGCCTTCCAAGGCATACTCTAGCCTCAGTCCATTGAAGGCCATCTTCTCAGTTCTGAAGAAATCTTGTTGCACTGATCTCCAAATTCAAGCCTCATGAGAAACAACTTCAAATTCTTTGCTCTAATGTAAATCCTTCTCTGATACCATGTAGAAATTATGTTGTAGATTTGCAACTACTCATGAAATTTTAATAAAAATCACAAGACAAAAACTTGTTCTATTGTTATACGAACATTAATTCACAATTTAGAACAAAAATTTTAGACATGTAATAAGAAATCACAGACATGAAAATAGTATTTTTTCTTGGGGAAAGCAATCTGCTAAAAACCCCAATGCTCACTTGCATTAAATTTTATGAATACATATGTATTACAATTGATTTTCTCAATTGAGCACAACCTGCAAGTCCATAACCTATCTCTCTGCTTACTAAAAGGCTCTGACCCAGAATTAGTCAATTTATGCCTCTTCTTGAGCTCCTATTTCCTTGCGTCATTCCTTGATAAATTAGGCCCCCATTATTTAGGATTTTTTCCAAAATTGATTACGCAATTCCTTAGGCTGATCATTTAACTACATGCAACGCTTTTACACTCCAGGCTAGTCTACAACTTATGCTACACTACCTTGGAATCTCCACCAAGCCTGGGGAATTCGAATTCTCTGCATGCACTAACTATTTTGAGTTGATTGATCAGTTAACTAGATGATCACTAAGTTTGACCGAAGTCCCACTACACAACTGACCTTCCACTAGTTCCTCCAATAGTTAGAACTATTTTAACTGAAAACAACCTTAGATAATTGACCTTGATTGCCACAAATTAGCAATCACACATGCTTAACTAAACTCTAACTCCTCCAGCTTGAATTTACTGAGTAAACTGGGTGACACAAGACATGTCACACAATTTAACATCATCCAAGTTCTCTGCTAATGTGGAAAATCGATTTTTCTCAATTTAATCAAGGAAAAATAAAATTAAGAATTTCTTATTTCATTTTTCAACAACTTGGCCATCCTTAAATGTGGAGCATCGAAGAATTTCCTATGCAGAACTTGTCATTGCAACAAATGAATTTAGTGATGCCAACCTATTAGGAGTTGGTATTTTTGGAAAGGTGTACAAAGGGGTATTGAATGATGGCACAATTATTACTATTGATCTTATCAAACTAGAAAATGAAGGGCCTCAAAAGAGTTTTGATAGAGAGTGTAATTTTTTGGATAGATTTAGACACCAAAATTTGATTAGGGTCATAACTTGTTATTAATATCTCCAAATCGAAGCTTTGATATTTCCATTAATGCCAAATGGAAGCCTAGAAAAGTGGTCACATCCCGATAATGGAGAACAAAGAGGCTTGATTTTGATTCAAAGGTTGAATATAGCAATAGAAATTGCCCATTGCATGACATATCTCCATCACCATTGTTTTGTGCAAGTGATCTGTTGCGATTTGAAACCAAACAATGTTCCTTTGGGTGAGGATATCACTACATATTTAATAGATTTTAGCATTGCTACTATATGTTTTGCACATAATAAAGATTTGGCTCACTTCCATAGATGCACTCAAAGGATTTATAGGCTACATTCCTCCAGGTATTATTTAAACTACATACCATATTAAGCAATGTTATGATTTTGTAATCTTTATTGACCATTATGAATTAAAAACATTAAGATGGGGATCTATGAATGAAAAATATGTAGTGGGTGGACAAGCTAAAACAAATGGCAATGTTTATAGCTATGGGATAGTGCTATTCGAAATGCTCATTGGAAAGAAACCCACCCACGACAAGTTTTTTGAAGGACTAAGTAGTAGTTTTCGAAATTGACTTGAAGTGGTGGACATGGGTCTAAGGGAGGATTAGTAATTGCACTAAAGAAGATAAGAATAATAATTGTCTTAGTTCATTAATAAATGTTGGATTGCTTTTTACAAATGAATATCCTTGAGGACGACCTACTATGATGATCATTTTGAGCATATTGCAAAACACTAGAGACATTTTTTTGATTGCTATTGCTAATCCCAAATCCCAATCGAATATAACACATTTCTTGGGTAGTACAAGCAATGCTCTCAATATCATTTGTGAAAGCCAAGGTTCTTCCACATCATAGTATTTTGTTACAAAGTGGTGGTTGTGTAACTAAACCATGAAGTAAAGTCAGTCTTATTTCCATTTCCTTCTTTGTATATAAATATCTATTGTTACATTGCATTCAAATGTGAACAATAGTCTTAGATCACCTTGAATTGTGTTTTTGAAATGTTTTTATGATCATAAAATTTCCTATTCTATCTTAAAATAAGATTATATTCAATATCCTTTTTACATCTATAATTGAAAGCATCTCACTCTTGTTGTATTAAATAAATAAAGAGTTTTGTATTTCTTTCAAATGATTACAATATAGAAATATTTTTAAGTTTAAGAATTATTGAAGGAAATATCATGATTAATATAATTCTAGTTAATGAATATAACTATTGTTGTTGTTGTTGTTGTTTTTTTTTTAATGGATATAGGGGTGCCAATTTTTGACCGTTAAAGAATGTCATAATCAACAGAAAATTGATGCTACCCTTTAATTTAAGGAAAATTCAATTGACACACTTATATGACAATTAGAATGAGCTTGGTCATCATAGTTTACAAATTATATCATCCTCCATCTTTAGAACATAATTGCCATAATAGATACAAGGAAAACATATAGTTTTTCTATCTGTCAATAAATTAATAAATTTCATTTCCTTTTAAATCTAACTTATTAACAAAAAACATGTTTTATATTTCATATTTTTACTCTATAACAAAGTTCTATTACACTTTCTATGGTAGAGTGTTTTTCTTATGCATGAAATTAACCAACATGATTTACCTATCCATGATAGAAACTAGTTCTTTTTTTTCTACATGTTAATGATAGATTACATCTCATGTTACAACCCTTCCTTATGCATCAAAGACATACCATACTTTGGCACCGTGAATATTGCACATCTTATAATGTGAATCTTGAATGCACTAATTATCTTTGTGTGCATGCTGATGTGTTGCACTATTATCTTTGTGTGGATGACAACGTGCTAGGCTATAGACTTTATTTTTAAGGTAAACTACCAGAAATTAACATTGAAAACTATTTTTTAGGAATATTCTAACGAGTCTAAGTGAAGGATGATATATCATTCTAACATACGGCATACTTTAAATCATCTAAATTAGAGAAGGAAATTAGAAAACATAAATGAATTTTTCTGAGTTTCCAATCTTGCCATGATTGTTATACATGTGCTAACTAGGGTTTCTAGCATTCAAAAGTTGATAAGGTTATTTTTCAAATAAATTTCCAATATTGATGGCACATTGGTGAATGATTTTGATGTTCCTAGCATCAAGTTTTATAATCCCTCTAAATGCTTAATAGGTCTAAGGTTAAGATGGATTTATGTTTGTTAGTAATTGGAAGTGAAAAATATTGGTAAATGAATTTAGTGAATGTAGGTGATCAAGATGAAATCTTGCTAAAATATCAATGTTTCTTTTCCCAATACCAAGATTTTGATAAAAAAAAAATTAATGGCCTGGGTACCTTTGTGATGGCATTGGTAAGGTCTTTTGGTTGCATAAACATGTCCTCAGGTGAAAGTTTGAGATCTCTAGCTTGATAATATTATGAAACCAAAATTATTATGATTAGAAGAATCATAGGTACATCCGTACCCTATTGAACAGGTTGTGTATCTTGAAAGATATGCTAGTAATAGAGTAAAAGGTTGGGTGCTATTATCAAAATATGCAACTTGTGATAAGCCTTTTCCCTGAAAAGTGTGGAGTTATGCAGCAACAAAGTGACCTGCACAAATTAAACTTTCCTCACTTTCCCAAAAATCTATCCTAACACAAGTTATTTTGATACTAGAGATACTCTAATTATGTAACACCTCCTCTTGTCAAGGTAAACACAAGATGAGTGTCACTATGACATGACTGGACCTCCAAATTCCATGTAACAACCTTGGGTTAAAACTCCATGTAATAAATTTACTTAAAGGAGAAATAAGACCAAGGTCATGGGACACATATTCAGAGATGAATGTTGGAAAAAACATCCTAGTGGGTGTTCATTTGGTTTATTATGGCTAAATGAAATTGGCAAAGACAATGGCAAAGGATTTGGGAAGGAAAGAGACATTAATTGGAATTTTATTTATGAAAATAAATAAAATTAGGAGAAAAGGAAGGTGAAAGGTCACAGGTTGCATGTGAGGAGGAAAATGAAGGAAAATAATGGAAAATTGAAGAAATTAGAGGCCTCATTGATAAAAGGGATTTTGAGGATCAATTCATAGCTTTTGTCTATTCAGTTTGAGTGCTCTCTCTCTCTATTCTCTCTACTCTTTCATACTCTTGCACACTTAGAGTATTCTTAGAGCACTCTAACATTGGATCAAGGAAAACAAAGGAAGGAAAAAGAAGGAAAAGGGAAGAAAATATCAAGCAAGGAAGGGTCTGATCAAGAGGATACAATGAGATTACTTGCAGGTATCAAGTTGCATGTTGTAAGATCCCTGGTCAAAATTCCATGTAATAAAAGTTAATAAAGGAAAAATAATAACCACGGTTGATGGGACACTTATTCCAAGCTGAATGTTGGGCAAAACAATAGTGATGGGGATCATTTGTGGTTGATTAATAGCTAAGTAAATTGGCAAAGGAAATGGAAAAGGCTTTGGAAAGAAAAAATGACATTTTGGCACATTTATTTATCAAAATAATGGAAATTAAGAGAAAAGGGAGTTGAAAGGTCACAGGTTGCATGTGAGGAGGAAAATGAAGAAAATAGAGGCCTCATTAATAAAAAAGCTTTTGAGGATTAGTTCATAGACTTTTGTCAGTTTAGTTTTGGAGTTCTCTCTCTTTTCTCTCTCTCATACTCTTGGACACTTAGAGTTTCTTGGAGCAGTCTTGGAAGAGTGTGGCACACTTGGAGTTTTGGAGCAAGAAGGCAAAAGAAGATCATAAATGCACAAGAGGATACGAGGATCAACAACTACAATGGTCTTTTCTTGCAGGTACCGAGTTGCATGTATGATTTCCTCATTAGTGTTGGCATGCATGGCATATACATGTGCTTTATTGGTCATGATTTGTCACTGGCATGGAGGATTGCATGAATTTACAGTGGATTTACAATGTTGTGGATTTATTTCTTTGTTTGCTAGTTGGTTCTCATGTTTCCTTTAGCTTGGGTTAAGTTACTAGTTCCTGGAAGCTCCTGTCGGACAAACGCTTTGGAAGCTCTATAACAGTTTGAGTTGAGTTACTAGTCCTAGAAGCCTTGGTTGGACAAATGCTTTGGAGCCCTTGGTGGGTTGAGTTGCTATTCCTGGAAGCCCTAGTTGGACAAACTCTCTGGAAGCTCGACGACAGTTGTGGGTTGAGTCACCAGTCTTGGAAGCCTTGGTTGGAACAAACGCTTTGGGCACTAGAAGGATTGGGTAAAGACCAATCTGGTGATGGTTTTGTGATGTCCGACCATGAGGTGGAATCACTGTTTGATGGTTTGAGGTGGTTTGGCCTCTGGAAACCATGGATGGTTTTGATTGATGTGTTTTATGAGTTCCCACATTCATGCTTGGAATATGGCATGGGGGTGACTGGCTAAAGAGAGATTTGATCAACCATGTCTACAGTCAAGTGGTTTGTGGAAGTCCCACAAATGGTTTCTCTTTGCATAATTAATATGAGGTTTTTTCTCCTTGTTATTTAATGAGTATTATAATAGTATATGTATGGATCATATGGTTGTTATTTCCTTGGTATTTTGTTTTTATTATGCTAGTTATGAACATGTATTATGACAAGTGGCTATGTAAGGCTCTCATCATGTTTAAACTTGTAAATGAATGAACAATGTATCTATGGACTAATAGATGAAACTATAGCTAATGTGTTGAGACATCAATGCTTCTTAGCGATTCTCAAATGAGTATAGTACCCCTATGCTCAGATATGTTGTTTAAATCTGTAGATTACATATTTGTGATATTTTTTACGAAATGCCTGTCATGGCTAGTAGGGGTCCATTCAAGGCCTTGTTCAAGTAATTGCATTTGTATCGTTATTCCATTGTTATCTTTCTATTCTGAAGGTGTCATTTAGTTCTGGGTAGTGACATGGGATCTGGGCTTGAAAAAGTGACTCAAATACTGGGGACGTAGGCACAACACTGGGCAAAAAATTCCCTAGACGCATGCATACCAAATCATGGGATAATCCAGATCCTCCTAGACACATGCATGCCCATATCAAGGGAGTGTTCAGGAGTGTAATGGTTTAAAAACTCATTGGGACCTAGGAGTTGGTTACTTGAGAGGTTGGGATGGTTTCTGGGTGTCTTGTTGCTAATGTGGAAGGTCTGTATGGTGTGTTTCTGTCGGTTCCACTTCCTTAAGGTGACTTAGGAGGTCAAATCATATCACAGTAACTTCTCGTCACATATTTACCCCAGTTTACTGGTTACTTGGGTAGATGTGGGAGGAGGTTGTTACACATGTATGATTTCATTGCTAGTTTTGGCATGCATGGTACATGCATTTTTGTATGTGGTTCTCTTTCTATAATTGGCATGGGTTTTTCTAAGTGTGACAGTGGTTTTCAGCCTTGCCTTTCCGTTTCCAGATTGTCGAATGGTTTCAACACTAAGTGGGGTGGTCTGAGGAGAAGAACACAAGGCCTATGAATCCCTGGACAAGTGAAGGTGGGATTGCGATAATGCCATATTGTGTATACCTCGTTGGACCTAGGAATCCTTAACTGATGAATGGAGGGATATACGGTAAAGACTAGAGGTGTATACCCTTGTTGGATCTAGGAATCCTCAACCGGTGAATGGCGAGATATACGACAAAGCCTAGAGGATAGAGACAGAAAAATTCCTCGCGGTCTAGGTGGAGAGGTCCGGAGGCATCCATGCTTGCATAGGCCTAGTGATCTCTGCACTGGTATATGGTGGGATTGTGATAAATCCTAGTAGTGTATGTTTCTTGTTTAGGCTTAGGATTCCCTTAGCGAGATTGTGGTAAAGCCTAGTTATATAGATGAGGGCTTGGGCCTAGGAAATCCTTGGTGGATTGCAGTAAATCCTGAGTATGCCCTGGTTGGTTTTGTTGTAAGTCTTACATTCATGCTTGGAATATGGCACAAGGGTAATTCGCTGAAAGAAATATTTAGTTCAACCAAATCTATGGTGAAGTGGTACGTGGATGTCCCTGAATTGGTTGCATTATGCATATGTTAATAAGAGTTCTTGACCTCTTGCGTATTATGTGTAAATTTGCTTGTTATTATGTGGTGTTAATGGATGTTCTATCATTGTTGATCTATTGGTTATATGATGATTATAAGCATGGTTTATGACAAACTTGAGTTATGGCTCTCATCATGTTTTGATTAGAAAATGAATGAACAATGAATGTATGACCTAATAAATGATATTGCAGCTATTATGAGAGGGAATCAAACCTTCTTGACGATTCTCAGATAAGTATGAAGTCCCTATGCTTAGATGTGTTTATATGACCTATAGATTACATGCTCATGATGTGTTTGAGGAAATGTATGTCATGGCTAGGCCTTGTCAGGTCAAGTCCTTGTTCAAGTTTTGAATTGGAGGCTTAGTAATATTGTTATTGATCATTTATGAGAGTTTCATTAAGTTCTATGCAGTGGCCTGAGTCTTGGCCCTGAAAAAGTGGCTCAAAATTCAGGGTTGTTAGCATAGAACTACCTAGAAAAATCTGCAGTCGCATGGATGCAGGATTGTGCATGCGACTAGAGGGTTTCAACCACATGGAGGACTTGTCATCAGTGCAGTTGCGACTCTAGTTCAGCCAGAAATCAAGTTAACTCAGGGGTTGAGCACTTGGGGTGGTTGGTTAGCCCCTAGGGGTCCTGTAGCTTCTGATGAAGGCCAGTTTGGTTTTTTTATTGATTCCACTTCTTTAAGGTGATCTAGGAGGTTGAATCATATCATAGTAACTCTTTGTCACATGTTTACCTTGATGGACTCGTTAGCTTGGGTAAATATGGGAGGAGGGTACTACATTCTAGTTATGGAAGTGGGGTCGATAAACTAAAACCATCTTGACATGTCTCAGGGGCCAAATGAATACCCTAGGTGACCCTGTTGCTGCAAGAGTTGACCTTGTGCTTGCAAGGGCTGACCTTGTTGATATGCATATGAAGCTTGCTACTGCAGAGGTTGACCTTGTTGCTGCAAAGGCTGACTTTGCTGCTATAAAGGTTGACCTTGCTGCTGTAAAGGTTGACCTTGCTGTTGCAAAGGTCTGATTTGCAAGTACAAAGGTTGAGCAGATTGCTGAACAAACTAAGTTTGTTGTTGTAAAGGCTACTGAGACTGTTGCAACATTTTCCCTTGCTACTGCAACATTTTCTCTTATTGCTGCAATGGGTTGTTGGACAGTTCCTTGGGATATACCTTGTGGGCATTGGTAATTTCCGAATTGAATCTAACCATATCCACTAGAAATAACAGATTGACCAGGCTAGACATAAGCTCCTGCTTGTGGAGTGTAAGGTGGATTGACCAAGGCTTGTGAACCATAAGGTAAATAAGCTTGTTGGAGTGGAATCTGAGCCATATAAGGCTGCTGGTACTGGATATTACCTGACTCGGATGGACCAACAGGGTTAGGAATACCACTAGAATAAGGTTGATTAACTCCAACCATGTGAGTTTATAATCCACTCACATTGATTTCACCTGACATAAGAGGAATATTTAGATTTCCCCCCTCAGCTGGCGACACATTCTATCCACTTGACGAAGGGGTAGAAGAACTAACTGAAACCCGACCTGAAACAATCGGTTGTACCAGAAGGGTAGGTTGAAATGACAGTACAGGTTGTGATGGAATCATAGGTTGAACGGGAACTGACGTGACAACAATTTGTACAGAAGTTTGAGAGGTCGCATTTAGAATGAACGAACCAGAAGTAGGCATGGCATTTGAAGACCAAATGGGATTTTGATACAAAGACGAAGCACTAGGAGTTCCTGAAACTAACTGGGATAGGGTTATATAACTAGGTGGAAACATGGGCCCTGTTGGATACCTATACCAATAGGTTTCATATTTCATGATTGGCAAATTCAAATGCCAAATATGCTCTTCTTTGCTGGTACAAAGATCCCATATTTTCAAGGAAAAGCAAGGTGTGTACATGCCTTCATGTTTATTAAATTTTGATGGGTGGTCCAAAAGTCTAATCTGGATCATACCATGTTTCAATTTTTGTTGTAGAATAGAGAAAGAAGTCTGTCCAAACTGTTTAATCTTGGCAGACCAATAGCTAGGTAGAGAAACTAAGGTTCCCAACTGCTTAATCTGGGGCCTTGGAAGCAATAAGGGTAGTGCTAGATAGACAATCAAAAGAAAAGCCAATGGAAAAGAAAAGGCACATAAAGGGTTTGCAAGTCCAAGTGCACCCTCCAAGAAGAAACAAAAAATGCTAGGCAAATAGTTGGGTAGGTAGATGGGGTTGCAGAAGTGGTGTTCCTTCCAAGCTGAATTCTGCTAATGAAATAAAAGGAAAACAACAGAATGGAGCATGTCTAACTTCCCTTTTCCCTTTGTTTATCACTCATTACTAACATCCATTCACCAGCTGTGATTATGAAAGAGTTCAAGGTTATGTTGGTCCTTATTGCCTTCAAAAGCCACATTTCTTGTGCAAAAATCTTTTCATTTTGATCTACTTCCTAAACTAAGTTGTTTCTAAGAAAACTTAGTAGTATTACTCCTCATTCACCTTTCTCCCCCCATATTAACCTCTAACTTTATTATCTAGCTCCCTATGATTCACTTTCCCCTACTATTATAACACCATGGTGTATAAACCCTAAGCATTCTATAAATATCCCCTCCTTGGCATTATAGCCATATGTTTCACTACTAGGGAATTGAACTAACACCTGGTTAGCTCAAGAACCCAAGCCTTACCTTTGTTCCCCTCAGAGCTCATCTACCTAGCCAACTCTCCATTTTTGCCTAAAAACCCTTGAAAAAACCCTTTTTGCACCCTTATACCCACTCAAAGGCAAAAAATATGAGAAAACCCACTTTCCCCGCCTTATCCTAAGGTCGGGAGCCATTTTGCGCCTTTACATGAAATTTCATTAAAAACCCGCCTATCCTAAGTTTTTAATCCTTTGCGCGTTTATGCGAAAAATTTCATAAAAACCCTCTATTCTGCCTTTTTCTAAAGTCATCGGCTATATATGTTTTAACAAAGAAATACATTGGAAAAACATTAAAATTTGTTAAAATACCTAAGGGTCCTGCCGGGCGCATTTACCACCGAAAACATTATTTTAATCCCCTCCCGATGCCGTATTACTCGTGCAGGTCCGTGGCCCGATAGCCGTCCGATTCAACTATTTTAATCCAACGGTCGACGCTCGTATCGAAGGGGCCCCGACGTCCGACAGATATCGTCCGATATCTATCAGACGCTGATGTCATGTGGGGTCCACGCGTCGCCCCCATGTTCCATCGGAGCCCCCTCTGACAGATTCCTCGCCGTATAGGAGGGGGCCCAATATTGTGCCACCTGTCCGCCGACGTCAGCATCCCCTCACCACCTGTGTCAGCGCCACGACCGCGCCCTGTCCACCATTCGTCCACCTGGTCGCCACCTCACCGCCCCCGTGGACCAGTCAAAGGCCGCCACGTCACCTATGACGTCATGCTGACGTCATTTAAAAAAGGCGCCAATGACCCGAAAAAACCATATTTTGTCAAAATTCTCGCGTTTTTTGCACTTTTTGCAAAAAAACGTCGCTGCTCCTCTGCATGCGTTTTCACGACGAAAACTCTACCAACTTGCTCGAAACAACCAGGAGATCGTCAGCTCGCCTACCCACCAGCTATTCCGACCCAGGCCATCAATCTACCAGTCTAAAAGAAACAGCAGTTATTCACAGAACAGAATCCAAGTGACCATGGAGACTCCAGTTGCACCAATTGCCCTCAATATTGCTCCTTTAAATGCCCCTCAGAGAGAGCTGGAATGGCAGGATTTGGCAGACCTAGACTACCAAATCTCAGAAGATTCCTCATCAAGATGCAAGTTTCACCTTCACCTGCTGAATGAGCTTAAAGCTAAACATAAGGATGGGACAGACATACTAGGCATTTGGGATTCCTTCCTCCCAATATTCAAGCTCCCTCAGGTCAACCAATTCCCTGACCTGATCCATCTATGTGCTGTCTGCTATGACCCCATGCAAAGAGCTGTGCTTGACCCTGCAGGCTCAGTGGTATTTTACATGACCCCTGAGGCTATTAGAGAGATGCTGTAGTTCAAAACCCAGAAGAAATTGGTCCCCTTGTCTCTAATGGATTTGATCAACCAGGGAGCTAAGATGCTAACAGATGCACAAATCCTAAAGCTCAACCAATTGTTCATTACCAACTCTGACACTGTGTTTCACCCTCCTATTTTTGATGGCTACCTCAACCAACTGGGCATCGATCTTGCATATATGATCAGTGCCATTTTGGGGTACAAGTCACTTGAATTTATTGATGAAACGGTTCTAGTAATGATGACTATGTTTTCCCCTGGCAAGAGTCCAATCTATTATGACTATGCTACATACATTTCAGATAAGATGCATGAGCAGTTCTTGAACCTGTCAAGAGAGAAGGTGTTCACATACACCTCATACATCTACCACCTCATTCTGTACTATCAACATGAGAAGTTCTCCTTTGAGATTAAGAGAACAGATGCAGAAGGCAATCCAAGGTCAGTGGTGTACTGGACCTCAGTGTTTCATAGCAGCACCTACTCTCCATATACCTACTATGAGTTCATAGACCTCTTCATCCATTTAGCCATGTCTTTATTCTTAAGCTCACCTCCTCCAAGACTGACTGATGAGATGCAGAGGATTCTGCAGCTATCCAAGGTATACAGCATAGGGGATTGGTACTTTTACCAACACTATACTGTAATCAGAATATATGGGTGTGAATTGCGCCCATACAGATTGCCTAAGTATGTGCCTATGAGACTATTTGCCTTAGAATATTTCAGGCAATTTGGCAATGCTGATATGGTGCACTTTGCAGGCAAGGGCAAGAAGGCACAGCTAAAGGTAAAAAATCAGTTGGGCCACCTTGTCTTGAACAAAAGGGAAGGCTGGAAAGAAGCTGACAGGAACTAGAATGCCTTGGCCTAAAACACAGCTTTCTTTGGAAGCCCTATGACCCTAATATGACCATATCCTTAAGAAGGCTAAAATACAAGCTCTCCAGCTATGAACATGTGAGCTTGCCCCACATTGAAAGATTTGCCAACCAACCTAAATGGAGAAGGAACACACTGGAGGAACCAGTCACTCAAGAAGAGTTGAATGAAAGAGCTAGAAGGCATCTATTGAAAATGGCTGACTTGGAATCTCCTTCACAGGTACTTACTATGCCAAAGCCTCAAGCAGAAGTAGTGGCCTCATCATCTGTAGCACATCAAGAGGCAGTACAAACCACAGGCCAGGCTCAAAACAAAGGCAAGGAGAAGGATATGGAAGAGCCACAAGCACAACAGGGTCAAGTGCAGCCACCCCAACAGGAACAGCAGCAAAAGGACCAACAGGTGCAGGGGGGACAAACAGCAGAGGCCCCAATGGCCACCCAGAAGCAGCCAGCATAGATGGCACCCCCAAGGAAAGACTCAAGAATTGACTCATCTGTCCTCCAAACCCCTCAAAGGGAGGACATGAGCAGGAAAAGAGATAGGGAAACGCCCCTAACTGCATCACCAGAGAAGAGGCAAAGACTGAATCCCTTCTCTGAAGAAGAGATTCCAATGGGGCAAACTTCAGAAACAGGCCTTCCCAGCATGGAGGCCTCAGCCAGCTCTTTACAACAAGAGCAAGACAGGGCAGCAGTAGGAGAGGTGAGCTCCTCAGGACAGAGGAGGGGAGGAGATAAAAGCATTAAGCAGCAATTTAAGGATATAAAGAGAAGAAATGAGCCACTAAAGCTGCAACTTTACAATCACCTGCTGAATATGGCTCCTACCAACCAACAAAGGCTCATGTCTGCATTTGATGCACATGAAGGGAAAATGATCATGAGCCACTTTACACCAACGGTGCAGCAACCACAATCAGCTGCAGATTACATTAGGACCAATCTGGAGTTCCTATCAAAAGACATCCACCCAATGGACCAAATAGAGTTGCATAAACAGACGGGTGAGATGGTCTATGCCACATTGGCAGACAAGACCCTAATAAACTACAGGCTGCAGAATAGCCTGAATAACACTGCTG
>APFE030533890.1:106789-123723 GCA_000404065.3 Pinus taeda | reverse complement strand
ATCCCAGCAACTCTTCACCCTCAAACAGAAGAGGTTGCCCAGCTCAGGCAGGAAAAGGATGCAGCTGCTCTACTGATGACACTATATAAAGAGCTCATCCAAACTCAGGAAAAGCTGTAGGAATCAGAGGCCACCTTACAGGCAGCATTACAGCAAAAGAAGGCAGGGCAAACCTCACAGCCACCTCCAGAAACAATAAATCTTGAGGAAATCCCTGAAGCCACTGCCCCTCCCAGCCAACAGGTATAGTAGGCAGAACCATCCACCTCAGCACCAACAATGGAGCAGGCTGAAAGCCTAGACATGCAGAAGCTGAGGAATGAAATTCAGGTCTTGGAGTCCCAGATGTCTGAGCTTAATCAAGCCAAGGACAGTCTGGCAAAAATCAATGAAAAATACGACAAGTCCAAGCAGAATGTGGCAGAAAGAGAGAGGGAGGTAAAGGCCCTCAGGAAAAGGATAGCTGATCTAGAGAAAGAGCTCACATTAGACAAAGTCACATCTGAGCTCAAGAGGGTCATATCGGGCCATATTGGCCAATCTATTACAGATCAGTGGGAGTATATTGAGGCCATCCATGAGCAAATAACACTCATTGAAAAAGCACATAGAGAAATACAACGAGCAAGGGCATCTCTAGGCAGTATGCCTGAGTTTGCCACTAGAATGATTAATGTGATAAACTACAGAACAAGCTCCCAGCTCATTAAAATGGGAATTGGAAACAGGACAGAGACTATCTCACTAATCAAAAGGGTCCTGACATTAAGAAACCTGATCCAAACCCTGGAACAAAGAGTCCAAGACATGCAAGCATACATCAACAAGTTTCAAAACAGATTTTTGGCACTGCAAAACAGTGGTCTACCTAGCCTACTGGAGCCATCAGGGAAGTTGCTCTCACATGAGAAATATGCTAAGAGAGTAAACACTTTTGCAGGAAGTCAGATCTCAGAGGCAGCCAGTTCATCAACGGAAACAGGACCAATAACAGGGCAGACCCTCTTCAACAGGGTAGAAAATCTATTTTTTATTATGAATGAGATTACACATTTGTTTGATGAGCCTCCTCATTTTTACAAATATACAGAGGCCGATGAGACCATGGGGTCAATTTTGAGGCACCAATTGCCTACACCGGATGTGTGGGAAAATTTGATACAGTTATTGTTAAATCAAAGTCAGTAACTATGTTATTACTTTTTGAAAATATTTAAATTTTCATACACAGGAAGATAAAAACACATCAGTAGGTATGCAGAAAGAGGCTGAGCCAACTCAGCACAAGAATTCAGCCACCACAGCAGCACGAGCAGTCACAGGAGACAGGGCCAAGAAGCTACAGAAAGATACAGCTGCACAGACACGTCATTCAGCAGTTATATCAAAGCGCTCAACTGACTTCGCGAGCTCCAAAGGTCAAAATTGTTCTGACAGGAGTTAAGAGCATTTAAAATTTCATTAAAGATTGTAATAACTTTTCATCTGCAATCTCTGCACGAGTTAATGAAGATATTTTCTCTCTTAGATGACTCAATACCTGAGATATTTTGTAATAGACTTCTATATATTCCCCCTCACATTTGTTAGTAGGGGTTGGACATTGGATGTAAGAAATCTTTTAATATCTATTCTGCTCCTCTTCTACTGTAAATCTTCAGAGGATTAATACAAAAGATGATGGAATTTCCAAAGCTTTGTGTTATTTGATCTTGGCTGGTGCTAGGCTGTGAGTTGCAGGATTCCTGCGTACCTCATGACTCAATAAGTTTCTCTTGTATCTTCTTCGTTATATGTTTTTTCATCTTTCATATATGTTTCAGTTGTTACTCTTTCATATATGTTTCATGTTTCCACGTTTGAACTGTTAAATAGCAAGGAAAAAGAATAGTTCAGGTCTTAATCACAGATTACCCTGAACTCAATCTAAGCTATTTTAAATGTCATTTCTTCAGTTATGGTAATGAAAGTGTAATTCTTAATTGCTACATTTCACACTATATCACCACAGTGGTTTATTATTTCAGGAATTCAAGTTTGCTCCTGAGGAATACATCTCTTTCTCACACCCCAGCTTAGTGAAAAATTCTTAACTTCTTTTCACTGGTTGTTTTCACTCCATAATCACAATTTAAAAGCTTGTTTCATGAAGTATCTAAATGGCCCTGTAATTCCAGTTGCATCAAACTCAAGATTTCAGGTAACCAACAGCCACGGACTCCATTGCCCAATGGATTAATTTCACCTGCAGAACTACAATTTTACAGTTTCAGAAAGGCATCCTCCCAACCAAACATAAATCAAAGAAACTTTCACTTCATAACTAGCCTAAAATATCAATAGAACAGAGACAAATCTAACAGAGAGAGCCCTCTCTGATTACAGCTGGGCTAGAAGCTGTAATCCAAAGATTGGTTAGTGGTTACCCCAGCCGTATTCCCTTGGGAGTCATAGGGAACAACCTGGGTGTTAACAGGCCCACTTATTTCAAGAAGTGTGTGAGACGGGACTCTTCCTGTAAAAGGAAAACCTTCTACAGGAAACTCATACCCTTGTTCATCATTGACATGAGGGGTATGAGTAGCAGAAACTTCCGAATGACCCAAAGAAGAGGTTGGAATTTCACCCTCTGACTCCACAGATGGAAACAACTGGTGTTGAGGAATTTGAGATATGCGAGGAGATAACCCCAAAGGACTACTAGGCTGATCCTAAGGACTATAAGGACACTGAGGAGCTATCACAACAATATCAAATGACGGATTCGACGGATGAATAACAAGCCTTTGCAGACTCTCAGGGGTCTGTATAAGATTATCAAGGGTCTTAGGATCAGATTCTTGAGGTGACTAGGAATATAATGGTGGTGGACGAGAAGAAAGGGGTTGCATACTTGGAATAATCCCAAGTTCAGAATCTTGATCTTCAAGTGACTGAGGAAGTTCTGGATGAACTCCTTAGGAGGGCTCTTCAGTATCAGACAACAAAGGGGAACTTTGGGGTGAACGCAATGGTTCAACCATGATGACTTTCTCTCAAGAGCAGAGAAGGAAAGATAATTCGGTAAGAGCTTATTAACAATCTTTTGATTAATAGGGAATTACTCAATATTGGTCCAAGAAGCAACTGCTTAGGTTCGACATGTTTATTGTGGGTAGCTATTAGAATTTGAAACAAAAGCTTTGCCTTTTCATCTTTTAAGAGTCGAGAAAGGGACAAAAAGGTGACTCTAGTCACTTTCGATAGTTCAACGAGCTTGAAAGGACAAGTACTAGATGATATTTTCAAATTTAAGGAGTCAGAAAAGATCGAAATGACCACTCAGGTGACTCTAGGCAAAAAGGATTACCAAGTAACCGTGAACTGCAATATACACCTCAACCAAAATAAATTTACCAAGAACTTGACGTACGTGCACCCAATCTCCCCAAATGATGTGTTCGGTGTACCACGCTTACAGGGTAACAACTCGGCTTCCTATGGATAAAGGTTTGCAACCTATGAGGGTCTCCCTTTATATACTCGACGGTACAGGGAGAACAAGTCCGTGCTAGCACTATCTGATGCAAGAGCGAACAACAACTACTGAGTTTTATAGATGCTAGGACACGTCTCTAGCCTAGACCACTAAGTATGAGCGTCAATGTTTCAAATGATCCTTAGATTAATTGGTAGATTTTAAAGTTAATCTTGAAATTATGTTTCGATTTCACGGCCTTAACGATGTCACATGTTCCCAAAATGTAGCTAAATGATGACATTGAAATCCTTTCATTTGATGAAGGCTACATATGTAGGGAAGAGAAACACCTGAATCATGCATCAATCAAGTAACAATGCATCAATGATAATTTTCCAATGCTAAATGCAAAACATGAAATCTAATATTTCATCTCATAAGAAAATGCAATGCCAAAATAAAATCTTAAAGCGATCTACCTTAAGATATAATGATGATTTCCTTTTCACTTTAATGCAATCAATGTAATCTAGTTCAAAAGAGCAAAAGAGAATGCAAACAACTCAATAATCATTAAAATCTCTTTCACATTAATGTTTTTGAATGCAACAAATGCTTTGAAAACTACTTAAAAGATAAACACTTTCACTTTCACTTTTCGAAACACAAAATTCAAAGCAAATACTTGCTTTCAATTCAATCGAAAAAAACAATTTTGTAATCTATTGCTTGTCAAATGGAACTAAAGTGACTTTCAAAGAATCTACTCAATTTGACACTAATGAAAACAACTTAATACCCAAGAACCAAAAGTGATTTGCAAAATACATCCAAACACAACAAGACTCTTCTAACAAGGGTAATCGATCTCCGAAGAGAAGACCAATGAGTGAATGAAGGACAACCTAGAAGGCCTAAAACCCTAGAAGGAAAATCAAGCTCCAAACAAACTTAAACTAAATCGAGAGGCAATTGTAATCAGACAAAAATGTCAAGAAAGAAAAGGACACTAAAATCACACTCGTAAACCACTGATAGAAGGAAAAATACTAAAAACAAGAATGCAAACTCTAATTTTCTTTAACCTCTAATATCATCGCATCTGTTAAAAGAAAAACAATGATCATCGCTACTGTAATCAACATATCTGCGATGTCATCGTGACTGTCTGGGACAAAACCGTGATGGTTGAGAAAGATAAAGAAAAAAATATAATCTTCAAGAGTAGCACAAATTAAGAACCTTCAAGCAATTGCCAAAAAGTGAAAATAGGTACAGACAAACAAACAAGTCTAGAATTGGACGGTTGGTCAAACTCATCACAAAAACAAGGTGAAGGATTGGATGGAAAGGATCATAGGCTCACCAACGGAGTTGCCATTTTGTTGTCTAGGTAAATCCTCTATGCGGACAAAGATGATCCCTCTAGCCTAATGAGTGGGTCTAGCAACCGAAGTGACAATCTACTGTAGACTTTCCTAAGTTGCAATTGAAAAGAGAGACGAAGAAGATGACCTACCTCGTTCTGATGCTATCTTGATCTCCTTTGTTGAAGATCTTGAATCACTTGTGTCACGGGCTCGTTCCTGCTGCTCTCAGTGTTTATGCACCTATACAAGAGATCAAGACACAACAAGGCATGCAAATACAAATAACATATTCAAAAGCAACCTACTTAATTGATCAAGGAATGTTAAGCTAAATGATACATTAACATACACATTTAGGGAAAATGAACCATCACTTGTATATTAATAGAAAATAAGGGGCAGCATACAACCAAGCCTTGATGTTGATAGGCTCTCCTTGAATGAATATCCAAGTCCAAGCTAAGCTCTCCAAGCACTCCTTCTCCAAGCCAAATGAATAACATATAGCACAATCTTAGCATAAGGGTGCAAATAGACATAGACCAACCATTTGGGAATGGGAGGGGATGAATATATAGGCTGGGAAAGGGAGTTACGACCTCTCCAAAGATAGGATTAGACCCTCATCTCAAGGAGGTAGCTCATAAGGTTAAGACCAAGAGGCCAAGTTGGGAGAATTCGACCTCATCTATGCCAAACAACCTCCAACTCGTCGCTATGGAAGCTTCTAGATCACGAAACTTCTCATCCTATTTGGGAAAATTGCCTTTTTGGGATCATCATGTGTATACAAGTGAACAAAGTGATGCCATCATGGGCCAAGTACAGTTCAACAAGCGATCATCGTTTTTTTTAGCCTCATAAGCGCGATGATTCAAATTAGGGTTTTAGAGCTATTTATTTCAGGGAAAGCTCAAGGAATTTTCCAAACAATGTCTTAGGAAGGATTTGAGCTGCATATATGAATGAGTACACTGCATAATGGTCATGTTTCGGGCACTTCAGGGTATGTCATAGGGAAGTGCAGGAGGTGCGACAAAATACTGTGTAACAAGGGCTCTAGAGCATTTTTTCCAACCACAACTCCAAGAACTAGTAACTCAACCCACTAAGGGCTCCAAAGTGTTTCTCCCAACCTATGGCTCCAGGAACTAGTAACTCAACCCAAGTTGTTCTAGGGTTTATAGAGTGTTTGTTCCAACCCACAACCATAGGGAAAAGTAAGCACCAATCTAAACAAAAAAGCGGGGAAAACCCACAAGGCCATGGATATCCAGTAAATGGAAAGGAAAGGTTGAAACCATTGTCAAGCCAAGAAAATATCCATGCCAATGACAACACACATCCAAGGAACCACATGCATATACAATGCATACAAAAATCAACAAGGAATCACACATGCAACCTGTTACCTGAAAGTATCCATGTTATAGTTTTTGATCCCACTGTTCCCTTGATAATATTGAACTTATGTTCACACATCTTATATGTGAAACAAAACTTGCTTCCATAAATAAGTAGGTCATCTATATCTCTATAAATGTTATGTAATTTTATAATCTGATATTGAAAAAATATTAAGCATGGTTTCAAAACAAGCACAAGACATTATTGCACAATTTGATTCTTATCTATAATAATTATTGGGAAATAGACATGAACTAATTCTTTGTAGGTAAATTTAAGTTTAGTCAAGGCACTTGACAAAATGGATCGATTGGTGCAAGGTTGCATACAAACAAGAGATGGAAGTCAAGTTAATTAATTGATTAACATGACTTCTATTACCATTGAAGTTCAATATAACTTTTTTTTGCACCTAGATGTGCATTTTAACATGTGCCGGCAATTGATTTTTGAGCTCTCCAAAACCAACTTAATGCTAGAAAACAAATTTCTCAATCATTAACAAGAGATGGAAATCAACTTAATTCATTGATTACTATGACCTCTACTACCATTGAAGTTCAACGTAATTTTTTTTTTTTACCTAAACCCAAAATTTGTTGTCCAATTGTGAATCATTCAACATTGTTCTAGCCATCTCTTCCATAGTTCTATTTTTTCCTTTTGATGACCCCATCTTGTTGAGGTGTCTTGGCTGCTAAAAAATGCCTTTTTATGCCATGTGCCTTGTTGAAATTCTTTGGATGTGAACTCACCTCCATTATTTGATCTCAAATATTTGACTTTCAAATCAGTTTCATTTTCAGCCATTTCCTTGTAGATTCTGAAGCATTCAAATGTTGCAGACTTCTTCTTTAGAAAATTTATTGTCGTAATCTTGCTATAATCATTAATCATTAACATGCAATATTTATCACCATTAACTCCCTTGTTCTTCATTGGTCCACATAGATCAGTATGTACCAACTATAATTTTTGTGACATGGACTATTCCTTGGTCTTGAATTAACTCTTGTTTGTTTTGCGTGTCTGCAACGTTTACATGAGGTGCAAGTTGGTTTTGAAATTTGTGGCATTTCTCTCACAATTTCCTTTTTACTTATTGTGGCAAGGTTGTCAAAATTTATGTGTCCCATCTGTTTGTGCCAAAACCAACTTTCATCTTCTTTTTCCAAGAAACAACCTTTGTTAATAGTCGTGTCTAAAGTGTATATGACATTTGGAGTCCTAGTTGTAGTTTCCACCAGCTTGTTGGGTTTCTTTCTCCTTATTTCACATTTCCTTGAGTCAAAGAGTAGCATGTGTCCCTGATCACAATTTGACTTACACTCAACAAACTATGTTTCTATGAGAGCCACATATTTTTTTGTAGCATCCTTGCCTCCAAGCTTGACTATGCATGTTCCTATATTGTTTGCAAATCCATCATTTCCAAAACATATTGTTCTATCCTTTGCTTCTTTCAGAGATATAAATTTGTTTATGCCTCTGGTCATATGTGTTGAACAACGACTATTAACATACCACACATTCTCCTTTCTTTGAGCTTTTAGGGAAAGTGTGCAACTCTCATTTTTCTTCTTCCAGGCCTTTGGATGAGTATTTCGATTTTGTTTTGATTCCCTTAGGGGAGTGGTTAACTTGCAATCTTTAGCCAAATTTCCAAATTTGTTGTATTTATGGCATTCTACTTTGTTGCTTAAATATCCAAACTTTTCATATTTTTCCATGCAACCCTCTCGAGAATTTCTTGGATAGTCATTCCTGAAATACTTTCCAAATTTGCTTTTGTTCCTATTATAGGCCCTACAATTTTCAACTTTATGTCTAAAATTTCCACAAGAATAACAGACACCAAGAAAGATGGTTTGATACAAGAGAGGGGGAGACCTTCTTTGTGGTACTATTCTTCAAGGGACTTCTTATTGCTCTTGGAACTTTTGTTCTACTAGGAAGCCTTCTTCCTTCTTGATAGGCCCTTTAGTAATTTTTGCATGAGTTTTTTGTTCATCTCCTTTCTTTGTCATTGATGAACTTGAGCCTTTTACAAATTTTTGCTTGTAGCCCAATCCAGTCTTGTCACTATGTGAATGA
Organism: Pinus taeda; assembly: GCA_000404065.3. Lineage (NCBI taxonomy): Eukaryota > Viridiplantae > Streptophyta > Pinopsida > Pinales > Pinaceae > Pinus > Pinus taeda. The sequence continues at coordinate 115,392 of APFE030533890.1, read as the reverse complement.
GCTCATCCAATGCTCTAGAGTTGTTTGCAAAATTCTGTTGGATATTTCTTTTCTCTACTTCCTTTTGTAGAGAGACTATTTCTTCTTCTAAATCTTCTCTTGCCTTTTTACTTTCTTCTAGTTCATTTCTCAGTGATTCTCCATTTTTTCTAACTTCTTCCAACTGAATCTTAAGGTTGATAATGGTCCTTTATGATTCCTCAATATTTTTATTAAGGCTTATGTCATGATCCTTTACTTCCTTTAGATTGGTTTCTAGCACCTTGAAATTTCCTCTTTCAAACTTGAGATTCTTGATAAATATGACCATCTCATTTTGAATACTACCTCGTCCATCACTTCTTCATCTTCTTCTTCTTTGGGAGTTTCCTTCTTGTTGTCTCTAGCCATGAAAAACACTCTTCCTATGTCATTCTCTCCGTCATTATCACTTTCTTCTTTAGATGACGAGATATCTTATTTAGAGTAAAATATTTTCTTAAAGCTTTTCCTTTTACCTTGTTTGTTGAATCTTCTTTGTTTTTTCTTTCCTTTCCTGGGTACTTCTTCTTCATCAGAGTTCTTATGAGGACACTTAGTAGCAAAATGACCAATCTCACCATAATTAAAACATATTAAGGGAAGTTTACACTTGAATTTACTTGTTCCTCTTTTTAACTTTCTCACAAAGTTAGCAACTTCTTCATCTGAGTATTCATCATCACAACAACTAGATCTTGGGCTTGATTCCTATTTATTTTTCTTGGTCTTCTTAGATGTTATGAAGGTTGCTTCTCTATTAGATGGACTTTCTTGTTCTATTCTATTTTCATAAGTTGCAAGTATTCCATGCAATTGGTCCATGATGGGCTTTTCTAAATAACTTATTTCTTCTAGCACAGAGACTTTAGCATCAAACCTCATTGGAAGTGATCTCAGTACCTTTCGGACAACTACCTTGCTATCCATTGGTTCTCTCAGTCCTTCTATGGCATTCAATATTTCATCAACACAAATAAAGTAAGCTGTAATGTTTTCCTCTTTGTTCATTTTTAGCTACTCAAATTTACCTTGGTAGATCTCGAACATGGCCTCTTTTACCTTCTTGTCTCCTTCATATACATTTTGAAGCTTGTCTGGAATTTCTTTTGCTGATTTGTAGTGCATCACTTTGACATGTGTAGATTTTGATAAACCATTCCAAAGAGAATTTTATTATTTACCATTGCTTTTGTAAATCTTACGACCGTTTTCATTCGAAGGAAAGGTCTAAGGTTCTTGGTATTTAACCAACACAACATTCTAAATCTCAAATCCTTGTGCTTGAAGGTATTCCTTCATCCTTCTATTCCATAATAACAATCCATATCTGGCACATTTGAGGTGGAATTTTTTCTTAGGGGACGGATTTCACTGGATGACAAATTAGACATTTTTTTGTGGTCCTAGTTAGTGGCTCTTAGTTTGGGACTTGGGATCTTGGAGTGGTGGCTCCTCCTTGTGGAATTATTAAGTTGGTGGATGTATTATCCCACTCTCTTTCTTGTAGTTTAGAAAGATCCAAGGGAGGATTTTGAAAATGGTCTTGAGTTTTTTTTCATGTTGTGGGTTTGGTTGATTATGGGAGCTTCTATCCATCATTCTAGTTATTCATTGTACTCATCAAAGCCTTTGTTTTTCAAGATATTTGAAGGCAACCACATCGACTTTCTATGTTGTGTATGTTGTGCATGGTTTATGTCTAATTAGGAAGCTACCTTAAAGGAAGCATATGAGATTCTTAGTCACTGTAAATATAGTTTTGATCTTAGTACTTCTTCCTTTTGGACTCAACGAAATTTGGATTCTATTTTTGAGATTGGTAGGTTGGGTTCTATTGTGTACTTATCTCATTGTGAATTTGCATATTATTATTATAAAATAGATTTTCGTGAGATTCGAGAGATTCATCTAGTATTAAGGAGGAAAGAAGGCCTAATTGAAGGTGATATCAATTTGATTTAGTTAGTTTTAGGAAAAATACAAGACCAAGAAACTAGTGTCTAAGTTTTCTTTAATATTATAATGGGGATTTTGTTGCAACAAAGATGACATCTTAGAGAAGTGAAAGATGAATGTGCGACTTTTTTGAATATCATATTAAATGTCATAAGGAATGTAAACTAGATCTTTTCAATCAAATATATTATGAATTCAAGTTCTAGAAAAACCGTGGATTGCACTCTCACTACTAGCCTTAAGCATGCAAGTGTGCAATGTTAAGTATTATTTTAAAATTTTATATTTAAAATTATTAGTACTATATATTATATGATAATTATGTTATTATAAAATAATGACTTTTGAAATTAAAAATATAATCAATTTAATATTAAAATACAATATTTATTATTATTAATATATTTATTTACATTAAATATTAAAAAATATTTATTTATATACGAAATTTTTTACATGTCAGATGAATGATTGATTGATTCTATACCTCAATACTTATATATGTGTAAATTTCAATATTATGTATATATTTGTATATTAATTTCAAATTGCATACATAAAATTTATAAAATGTATACATAATTGTATAGGTGGATACTTACATAAAAGTTTAGACATAATTGTACTTATTGGTTTGATGAGATATTATTTATTAAGAAGTGTTTTTAATTAATGAATAAATTATTATTTACTAATTTATATATATACTAAATGTATTATTTATAAATGGTGTAATGTAATGGTTTATTTTATTTATATTTGGTAAAAACTTTTGTGAAATTGTGAATTTTATGTTGTTTAAAATATATTAAATATTATTGTAAAAAAACATATTTAATATTTGATTATATAAATTTAAAAATTTAAAATGTAGTTCTAATAAGTTCTTATTTGATATCAACAAAATAGAATAAAAAAAAATATTTTGAAAACAAATAAAACTATAAAAAATAGACTACAAATTTCATTATTATTCTCATTATTATGTATTTGTAGTTAAATGGTCCTCATAGTTGTATTGAATTGATTTGATGATATAAGGTATTGATACTTGCAAGTCTAATGTAATTAGAGTAGCTTAATGAGGTCATAATTTTACCCAAAAAATAATGGAAATTTTAGCAAGATTTTAATAAAATTTGACAATTTGTTTTGGAAACCTAGGTTATAGCCGTCAAACTTCAGGATTTTTGGTGCCCTATGAGTTCTTGATGGTGTTGAGTTCATTACCACCATCAAAAAAGCAATTCAAACACTCTTGCAATCGAAATTTTTGATTTATTTTTATCAGATTCCAACAAGAAATTTGTTGTCCGAGAAACTAGTGGCATCAATAGACAACTCCAATCTAATTAAGCGATGTTTTGACTAATGCTTCACTAAGTTTTGGGGATGGGGAAGTGGGAATTGGAGGATGTAGAGGGGAAGTGTGAGTGTAACTTCAAATTTTAGAGAAATTCATGAGGATGGAAATGTAGAGGAGAAGTATTGGAGTACCTTCAAAGTTTAGAGAAATTCAAGGGGGTTGGATGGTTGGACGGTTGAATTATTCTTACATCCGAACGAGTGGATGGTGGAATTATTCTTACATTTCTATGACATCATGAGCCTCGAATTTCTGAATATGGCGAGGAATCATGTTTGTCTGGTTCGGTAACAAGTGCCATTAATTCCACCTTCATTGCACTTATCCTCAAGACATCTCTGCCAGCTTCTCTCCTAGCTTTTTGGCCTTGTAACATCACATACAAGCTTATATCCAAGATCATTTCCCATCAGATTTGTGGAGTATTGTATTCACAAATATCTCTTGAATAACTCAATTTCTTACCCAAGTAACAGATACATGATGTGATCACCAGTAGGAATGTTTGCATTATATAAATTCCCGGGAAATGAGAGCACTGCTCATGAAAATGGATTTACATCAAGCTTATGACTGCATGGATTGGCCATTTTTTAGAATGATCCTTATCAAGATTGGTCTCTTAAGGGAGAATTTCTACTTGATTATGGCATGTATCGGTTAATTATATAGTCCCGATTAATGTACTCCCTTTTGATTTTTTTAGGGCATAAAGAGGTTTGCAATATGGTTTTTATCCGTCTCCCTTATTGTTCATACTCATAATGGATGGTTTTAGTATAAATATTAGAGAGGTTCCTATGGATGGTATTTTTTGTGGACTACATGTCTCACATCCTATTACTACTACCCACTCCTTTGTGGACAATATTCTCATGTTCAGGCAACTAGATTAGGTCAAGAATGGTCACAACTTTATCACATCTTCTCTAGATTTGGGGAGAATTCTGGATTATTTTTAAATGGATCTAAGTCTTTTCTTATACACTCTTCAAGAGTTTTGAAAGTTATACAAAACATTGCTAACTTATTTGGGGTCCCTGTCTCACATGTGGAGGATGGTTTCATTTATCTTGGCTTCAGACTTAAACCTTGTAGTTACAGGATTATTAATTGGTCTTGGCTCTTGCAGAAATTTCAAAAGAAGCTTTCATTTTGGTCACACTACTGGATCTCCTTGGGGGGCAAACTAACTCTCATTCATTCATTCCTACAACAACTGATGATATATTGTATGCACATTTTTCATATTCCTATGAAGGTTTCTCAAAAAATCAAGGCAATTATGGCTCACTTTCTTTGGTCGGGGTCCAAGGGAGGATCCAAGTTTCATTTGGTAAGATTTGATGATTTAATAAAGAGAAAGAACTCAAGATGTTGGGGTATTTTGGATATCAGGTTATTCCACTATACACTTCTAACAAAGAATAGGTGGAGACATTTTTACAGAATTGGGATTTGGCTGGACATCATGAAGGATAAATACCTAAAGCAATGGAATTTATTGGAATGTTACTAGACGGGTGAGCTTGGTGATAAAGAGGGGTCGTACATCTGGCTTAACTTCAAAAAGGTTAGTTCATGGTTCTTATCTAATCTCAAATGGTCATTTGGCAATGGAAACAAGATTCTGTTGGGCATTGACAATATACAAGAGGTAGATAATCTGGTGCATTTTCTTGTTCACACTTTCTTTTTCTACATTCTAGAGGATACTTTTTTCTAGACGGGGTCTGTAGCTTCAGAGCAAATGCATCTCCATACCCTATCTGGAAGGGGGCAACAAAAGTGGGTCTCTCTGGGGATGATGCAGATTCATGGAACTAATATACTCTTCAGTTGTGGTTTGCTGGCTTGTGGAGGAAACTAGGTGGGGATTTTATCACTTCGGGTGGTATCTTGAGGGATGGGTCTATTGTGCTTTATGACATCTATAAGCATATCTCTTTTCGACTAGATTCTTGTCTTAAGCATTGTCGGTTTTCCACTTTTTGGCATTGGGAATTTCCTCTCAAGATCATCACTTTTGGTTGGCTTGTTTTGAACAATTGTATCCTTATGTGGGAAAATCTTACCAAGAGGGGCTTTATAGGACCGACCTGGTAGTCGCTATGTAAAGGCGACGTTAAAAGTGCTTCCCATCTATTTCTACATTGTCCTTTTTCTTAGGCAGTTTGGAATTATGTCTTGGCACATTATCAGATCCCTGCGCTTTGTACCTTTTCCACTCTCATCCCTTGTTTTTCCTGGTGGATTAAAAGGAAATGAAAGCTCAAATTTTTTCCATTCTTTATTATAGAATCTTTGGAGGACCAGGAACATCATGGTTTCCACCAATATTGCTCCACATTTGCATAAAGTTATATCTTGTATCATTGTTTGGATGAATACTTCTTAAAGGGCAACTGCTCCTCAAAGCCCTTCCAGGTACCAAGATCTTTCCTTACATTTACAATTTCGTGCAGGTTTATTTGATGGGGCTGCACAAGCTAAGTCTTGTGGATGTGGGGCGGAGATCAGGATCAGTCCATAGTCCCAATACTTTCTACATTGGAATGACGACACTGACATTAACACTAGGGCCAAACTTTTGGCTCTTTGGGGACTATTACAATTTGCAAATAGGATCCCTTTACAACACATTTCCATATATGGCGATTCAAAAGCCATTATTGATTCTGCTAAAGATAAAGCAGTTATTTCCACCCCCTCACTATCCAATTGGCTAGACCGCATAACAAATTTGACTGGTTCTTTCTCGGAGATCACATTCACTCATGTCTACAAGCACTGGAACGAGATTGCAAACACCTTGTCGAAGAAAGGACTACACATTCCCCCTGGTGCCATCCATTGTTTGCAGAAAAAGGGAATTGAGATCATAGAAGAAGGGGAGTTTGCTATCGAGTAACTCCATTTGTGTTTCATTTGAGCATCGTATCCTGGTCATTTTGATATTTTGGTGGCACTATATTGTGCAATTTTTTTTTTATAGTTGATAGACAATCTTATTTTTGTATTAACATATCTTAAGCTTGAAGTCTTGATACACAGTAATTATGGTGGACATTTGAGCAATATATATGTTCTTTTAGGACTAAAGTCTAAAGCTTAGTCTAGCTTCATGTTGAATCTGTATTGTGGACATATGTCATCCAACATTTTTTTCCTCTCTGAAAAAAAATGGAAGACACTCAAAAAGTATATATATATATATTATTGATCTCTAAATAATATATTTAATAATGAATACAATTAATTTAAATAATAGTAAAAAATTTAATGAATAAAATAATAATAATAAATAATATATATTAATTATTTTTGTTATTTTAAAAAATAGTTATAAAATTTTATATGTAATTATCAAAATCTTAATATTTTAAAAGAAGATCATAATAATAATAATAAGAGGGAAAAAAGAAAGAAAGAAAGCTGATATTTACTTTAATATGAGGTGATCCATATACTTAAATTGACCTGTGAAGTGTTTACCATTTTTTACGGGCTTATCACTCAACACTAAATGAGCGGTGTGGTTGTATGAAATTGACCCGGCTGAAAATGTCCGTTACTTTCAGAGCACGTACTGCTGGCCTAACATATATAAAAGCTGTTTTTTTTAAAGATGAAAATTCTGGTTATATTTTGATAAAATTTAGTAGGGATTTTAGTAAATTTAAGTTATAATTTTTAATTTTAAGATTTTAGGTGTTTTAGAAGTTTATGATGTTGTTGAATTTATTTCCATCGTCAAAAACATAATTCAAACACTATTTCTACAAATGTCTACTGCTATTTGCTAAACTATAAATTCCATATGGTGGTTGCTGTAGTTGTACTAAATTGACTATCTACTTGCAAATATGGAAAATGATAATGACTTGTACACAATAAAATCCATAAAAATCTTCCGGACAATAATATGATAATGGACGGGGAACAGTGCTTTCACACCTTCCCACTAGTTTTAGCAGTTTAAAAATCTTGAAAATTTGAGAGGGAAAAGGTGGGCATATACAGTGCTGTGCATTAATGGGCATATAGATTATTAAATATTAGTTAATCAAATAATCTTTAATGGTTCATCAGATTCCATACCTGGCCATAACCAGTGTAATTGAGACAAGGAATTTGACATGTAAAATCAAGGAAGTAGAAAGGAAACTTATGAAATAGAACCACTGAAAAACGTTTTCTTATCAAACAAACGCTTTTATGGAAGTACGAAGGAAACCCACATAATAGAATTCATTTAGATATTGGAAGGAGTCCAAACACAATTACAGAGAGAAGTAGAGAGATTGTATAGCAAAGCATTCTTTAATAACCATGAGAAACCAAAGTAAAGGTCAAAATATCTCCCAGACTCTTTCAAATTAGTACATGAACAATGAAAATTCCAGGTCAAAATATCTCATAGACTCTTTCAAATTACATGAACAATGAAAATTCCAGCTCGATTTATTGCTTAAAGGCCATACAACTGGTCTCTTATGTTCTCATTGACACTACCTGTCTGTATTCTTGAAGGATGTTGTCAAGGTTTTACCAGCTCTCAATGGAAAGTTGCCTGGAATGGCCTTCCGAGCTGTAGATTTGAGAAGTCTGCTACTTATGACGAGATTACAGCGGCCATCAAGTAAGTAGTTCTTCTTATCCCTACTAAAAAAATTGATGGTTAAAGCATGATGATGATTAAACAAAAGTGATGTCTAATTTAGTTCTTACTTGATAGTGTTAAGTGCACATTGTTCACCTACTAGTTATGCACAAATGAGGGAGCAATGCCAAGAGCTAAAGAAATGTTGATTATCACTAGTGTCACAATCCATAAGAAGGATAAAACAATCACATTGTTGTTTACACAATTATCACATTCTGACTTTTCTAGTGTGAAAGTTGTATGGCATTGGGAACCACCAATAAGGCTAGGGCATATAATTGTGAGTTCCACTATTCCCAATTGTTGATGGGAAATGCATTGGTACTAACATGATAAAGAATAAGTGTTTTTAAAAGCCAATGGCATGGCATAATTGATGTCAACCAAGAGACATTGATGTGACAAGAGTAATAATTCAAACATGCCCTTTACTACTAAATAGTATTATAGTATGATGAATTGAGGTGCAAAGTCTATTTCATTGAGAATATCTGTAAGTTGCAAGGACTAATGAGTAACTTCCTAATTTTATTTTTATATTTTGTGTAACAAATAAATGACAAAACCCTTGAAATTTTTGTCCCATCACTATCT